>CANNZV010004863.1:0-34224 GCA_947561585.1 Caprella mutica
CAAATAGAAGCTTTGATTTCCTTTTGTTTCGATTTTGATTTGCGGTAAAGCATTGCCCACTTGTATAGTCAATTGGGAAGTGGAGCTTTCTCCTTTATTATCTATAACTTTTAATTTTGTTTGAAAAATGCCATTTTGTACAAAGGTAAACTCGGCATTGGCTTCGGTACTTTGTACCGCAGCTGGATCATCAAATGACCATTCGTAGCGGAGACTATCTTTGCTATCGAGGTCAAAAGAATTGCTGCCCGAAAACTGAACCGTAAAAGGCTTAATTCCTGCTTGAATATCGGCTTCTGCCAAGGATTTAGGTGGACGATTTTTACTAGAAAAATCAATTTTTATCAATCGAGCATCTTTATTATTCAAGAAGTAGAAATTACCATATTCTAAAATTAGGCTGTACGATTAAGGAAAAAAACTTCCCCGTATTTTTGTGTTATGAAGCAGTCAAAAAAAACAGGGAAGGTGTCCAAAGGACAGACTAAAAATAAAGAGAATAAATGGAAAAGCAAAGCAATAAGTCGCCGTATCAAAAATGAGGCTTTAGAAAAGCGGCTAAAAGAAGTAATCGAAAGTCGAAATCATTGGAAAACAAAATGGAAGAATCGGGAAAAAAGCGGAGAATTAGCACCATTATTATCAGGAGGAAAAGCCCATAGACATCATTATAGTTTAGACTTAAATGTATTGGTTGTTGCTTTGAACAAATATGGGGGGATGAGTCTTCGTAGTTGCCGGCACTGCTTGTGTTGCATGTTTGTATGTTTAGGATTGAATGTGAATCCACCAAGTCATAGCACCTTGCGAATTTGGTTGTGTAAATGTGGGCACTATCGGATACAAAAAGAAGTCGTTAAATCTTGCTCCTATGTGATTTTCATAGATGAAAGTATTAGTTTTGGTAGTGAAAAGATATTGCTCATATTAGGAGTTCCTATAGGTAGAATTTCATGGAATCGTTCCTTAACACACGAAGATATGGAAGTATTATATGTAGGGGTTTCACAAGAATGGAAATCAGAGCATATCGAAGCTGAATTAATAAAAATAGCCAAATATAATCCTATAGAATATGTGGTAAGTGACCAAGGGAACAATTTACGGAAAGCTTATAAGTCTATGTTTTACAAACACATAGAGGATTGCACACACATTTTCGCAAATGACCTCAAGCGGATATATGGTAAAGATGAACTATTTGAGTCGTTTAGAAAATTAATAGGTAAGTTGCGTCAAGCATGGAATCTGAGTAAGATTAAAAGTAAATATATGCCACCAACGATGCGAGGGAAAATGCGTTTTGCTAATATTTTTCCTTGTGTGAATTGGGCTAAAAAGATGGTAGAAAATTGGAATGATTTGGAACAAGAAGTGCAGCAGGAATTATTTTTTCTTCAGGAGCAAAAGGATTTCATTGAAACCTTGATACAAATAGAACAAATTTTTAAAATGGTCTGCTCTAAACTGAAAAACAAAGGATTTAGTTTGACTCAAAAACAAGAGATAATAGATGAATTAGAACAAATAGATGCCAAAGCAAACACGGCTATATTTATACAAAATTGTAAAGATTATTTGGAAAACCTGACCGAAAAAAGTAAAGAATTAGAAATGGAACAACTACTTTGTTCTTCCGATATTATTGAAAGTTATTTCGGTAAATTTAAAAACAAAATGAATCGAAATTCTAGGAAAAGATTAACCGAATTTGTTTTTACTATTGCTACTTTTGGAAAGCCTTTTTCTAAACAAGAAGTCAAAAAAGCACTAGAATCTATTCAGGTAAAAGAGTTAATTTTAGAAAAAAGAAAACCGAATACTAATTCAAAAATCCGGGGAAGAAATTCCCCTTAATCGTACAGCCTATTCTAAAATATATAGATTTCCTGCTGGACCAAATTCTATATCTACTGGCTTGCTGATATCTAAGTCGGGCAAGAAATTTTCGATTTGTTGTAAATCTCCCGATTCGCTAAGGGTACAGAATTTAATCCACGACCTTGCCCAATCGTAAATCATTAATTTATCCTCATAATAAGGCGGAAATTTGACTTCGGAAGTCGGATAAGCTTTTTTGGAATCATAAAAAGGCCCAACGCTTGAAGAGCGAGAACCTTTGCCCAAAATCGGAAATTCCTTGGACGCTTCGTAGGCATACCAAATCATTGCGCCTTGTGCAGGCGGCAATTGTTTTACTCCTGTATTGTTGGGCGAATTATTGATAGGAGTAGCGGGATTGAAAAAATCGCCTGCTTCTCCCGTCTCAAAATTGCGTTGTCGATACGGCTTATTATCGGCAGTGAAATACGGCCATCCGAAATTTCCTGCTTTTCGGGCTTGATTGATTTCGTCGTAGGATTTTGGGCCATATTTGCCATCTGCTCCGCCATCGGGACCCACGTCTCCCCAATACACAAAATTGCGTTTGTCTATCGAAAATCGGAACGGATTTCGGCAACCCATCGCAAATATTTCGGGTCGACCTGCTGCGCCATCTTTGGCAAATAGATTTCCATCAGGAATGCTATAAGTTCCATCGGCTTCTATTTTGATACGGAGTATTTTCCCCCTCAAATCTTGAGTGTTGGCAGAGGATTTTTGTGCATCATTATAACTTTTGTTGGGGCGTTCATCCATCGGCGAAAAGCCATCCGATTCGCCCGAAATAGTATTGTCTCCTGTACTTAGGTAGAGCAAACCGTCGGGACCAAACTCTACCGAACCGCCTGAGTGGCAGCACGTTTCTCTTTGTACTTTGACTTCCAAAATCTGTTTTTCGGATTGGATATGGAGACTGTCATTTTTGAATATAAATCGAGACAAAACTTGATTGGAATTGGCGCAAGGAGGCGAATAATAAAGATACAAATAATGGTTGTCTCGAAACTGAGGGTCGAGTGCCAAACCATGCAAACCGTCCTCATAATTGCCTGCGGTACAAACCTCAAATTCGGCAATGATTCGAGTGGCTTTTATACTAGGGTCGTAGAGTTTGATGCGTCCACGACGTTCGAGAAAAAGGACTCGACTATCGGGCAAAATAACCATTTCCATCGGTTCGTTGATGTCGGTATCGAGGACTTCTATTCTAAATTCATCTGATTTGGGAGCCTTTGGCGTATGGATTTGTTGGAGGTCGTAGCTGTTTTCGCCAATGAGGGCTTGGATTTGGGCAAGATTTATTTGTTCTTCTTGATTGCTTATGAAGACTCGACCACCATCATATTGGAGGATAATATTAGTGTCTTCTTCGAGCAAAGTTTGATACCAAAACCATTCGAAAGGGCGTGGCTTTGTGTTGTTCAAAACAAGTAGGCTATTGCCTGCTTGGACATAGCGTTCAATTGCATTTTTGTGCCAAACATCAAAAGAATTAATTTCAGTTTCGGTCAAAATTAATAAACTATATGCTTGTAAAACCGTATCCTCTAATAGCTCAAATTGGGTACTTGTATCTACTTTAATATCGCTTTCATCCAAAATATCTTTGACTTCGGTTGAAAAAACCGAATTTTGACCAAAAATAAGAATAGAGGCTTGTTGTCTATGAACGATACTCGATGGCGAACATGCGAAAAGTAGGAGGAATAGAAAAAGAGAGAAAGTATAAATTTGCTTCATAGTTCTGATTAAAATACTCGGAAGACAGTAAACTGGGCACTATTGTGCTTTTGTTTTAAATTACGATTTTACTTAAATTCATACACTAATTCAAGATTATGGAGTGTCCTTTTTACTTGCCTGATGCAGGTTTGTTTTTTGGTAATAAACACTAAAAGTATCTTTTTTTCTTTAATGGAGTCTAAGATAAAGATGAGTTTTCGTTAGAAAATTAAAGGAAGGGCAACAAAATTTCTATTTTTGTCCTGATATTTTATTGCGCTGGTAAAAAAAACTATGCAATTAGGGACATCCTATAAAGAAATAATTAAGATTTCGATTCCGATAATGGCAGGAAGTGCTATGCAACAAGTAATTGCCTTGAGCGATAGCGTGTTTCTATATCACCAAAGTGAGATTGATTTTGCGGCGATTGGTTTTGTCAGTGTTTTTTATTTGATTATTTCGGCGATTGGTTTTGGCTTTTCCAAAGGAGGGCAAATAATGATAGCTCGTCGGGTAGGAGAGGGGAATAATGAAGCAGTGGGACGGACTTTTTATGCCATGCTTTACTTTGAGTTGTTGCTCGCCTTGGCTTTGTTTCTGTTTATGTATTTTGGGAGTTACTATTTCTTTTCGGCTTTCGCCAATTCCAATGTTATTTTTGAAAAAAGTCTGGCATATCTCAATTACCGACAATGGGGCGTTTTCTTTAGTTTTTCGGGACTCGCTATTGTGGCTTTTTATACGGGAATTGCTCGGACTTCCTTTATTATAGTAGACTCTGTGATTCTCGCAGGAGTCAATATTATCCTCAACTACGGACTTATATTTGGGCATTTTGGCTTGCCCGCAATGGGTATAGAAGGAGCGGGTTTGGCGAGTACAATAGCCGAAGCAGTCGCTTTGGTCGTCTTTGTTTTGTATATCTTTTGGGATAAATATGCTCGTACTTATTGCCTGTTTCGCTTACCTAAAATTGATTGGGATTTAATCAAAACACAGTTTAAATTGTCTTCGCCTGTCGTCATGCAATCGGTTGTTGGATTTGGAAGTTGGTTTGTGTTTTTTGGGATTGTCGAAAACCTCGGAGAACGACCTTTGGCGATTACGAATTTGGCTCGGATGGTTTATCTCGCCTTGTCTATTCCGACTTGGGGATTTGCTTCGGGAGCCAATACAATGGTGAGTAATTTTATGGGCCAGAACAAAAATAAAATCGTCATTCCACTGCTGTGGAAAGTCTCAAAAATATGTCTTTTTACGACACTAATACTCGCTATACCAGTTATTTTCTTTCCAGAAAAATTGCTTTATCCTTTGCTCGGAGGAGAAGATATGTCTTTGATAACGGACTCGCAAGG
This sequence comes from Caprella mutica, assembly GCA_947561585.1. NCBI lineage: Eukaryota > Metazoa > Arthropoda > Malacostraca > Amphipoda > Caprellidae > Caprella > Caprella mutica. The sequence continues at coordinate 4,968 of CANNZV010004863.1, forward strand.
CGTGCTTTATGTGGTTGGTTTAATTCTTATTTTGTTCTCGGTTGCGGGTGTTTTTTTCAATGGCATGGCAGGAACAGGAGCGACTTATTTTGGTCTGAAAATCCAATCTTTTTGCGCTGTTTTTTACCTTGTTTATATTTATATCGTTGTTAATTTCACCAATGGCGGCTTGGAATGGGCTTGGGCTTCGGAAGTCTTTTATTGGCTCATTATGTTTGCGTTTACGTATTGGTATATGAAATCGAATCGTTGGCATTTGTTGAAAGTTTAACCCTTTTTTAATGCGTAATGATTTAACGAGAAACGAGTAATGCATTGCTTGATGTTGACCCTTTTTTAAATTCAAATTCAAATTCAAATCTAATATTCAATATTATACGTGTTCGTCAACATTATATTTTGAATTTGAGATTTGAATTTGCACTTGAATTTTCTGTCTACGTCAAGGACAGATATTCAAAATTTCTTCTCTACTGCTTTATCAACTTCCCTGTGTACAACTTCCCGTTTTTAGTCTTTAAATGATAGATATACATTCCTTTCGAAGGCAATTTTTCTTGTAATTCATATTGTTGCGTATCCATTTTTTTGCTATCAAAAACCATTTTCCCATCAATGCTAAATAACTGTATGGATTGTATTTGGTCTTGTTCGTCTTTTAGTGTAAACATAGTAAAATCTTGCATCGGATTGGGAGCTAGCAAAACTTCGTTTTGGCTGGCTTCAATAGCTTTTACTTGCGTTGGCACACCTTGGTAATAGTAGTTTTCTACAGCACTAGCATATTCATTCAAAATAGAAATATCTGGACAAGGATGCGCTACGTTTTCGGTACCAATCACACAAAATGAAAATTCATTGACAGCTCCCGAAGGCATGCTAAAAGGACCAGAGTTGATGAGCATAAGACGGTCAGAAAAGCCAATATCTTCACTACAAGCAGTCCAATCGCCCGATTGCATATTGCCAGGATTTCCTGGGTACAAATAATCAACTTCTTCGCCATTATTAGTTGGTTTGGAACCATCGCGCCACAAGCCTTTCATATAGTTGTAATATTCCTGTCCAATTGATGGTTGGGTCATTTGAGGAGGACCATCCCAAAAGCCAGCATTATTATAGACCATAAACGAAGTCATGCCTAGATTGACAAAAGTATCTGCTTCACTCAGTTCATTGGTATGAATAAGTTCTCCATTGTCTCCAAATTGACGAGCTGCTCCTGGTCCTTTGAGTAACTTGATGCCCATTACTGGAATTCCCTCGCAATAGGTTGGTATACCTTGTTGGCAAGAACAACCAGGCGAACCATCTTGAGCATCTTGATTATAAATAATAGCCATGTTTTTTTCAGGAATACAGCCAATATAATCATCTGTATTGCATCCCAAATCTGCATCAACCCATAAGGAGACATAAGTATCAATCAAATCATCGGCCGCTACATTTATCATTTTGAAATCATAAAAAGTTGTATTATTTAAAGAAGGATCATCGCTAGCATAAGCATAAGCCAAGGAATGTATTTCCATAGGCACATTGGTTGTGTTTGTATTATTGGTATTTCCAACTGTATTGCTAATACTCCAAATCGCTTGACTCGCTCCTTTTATGTCAGGATAATCTCCATCCATCGGGTTGTATAGACCATCTTGATTTTCGTCCCAAAAAGGAGCGAGTGTTGTGGCATTTTCTGGTAATTCAAAACCATGGATAGAAGAAAAATGCGGATTGCCTCGACCGGGCCAACCTGCTATTTCTGGATGCAAAGGATTATTAATCGTTCCATTGTTGGACCAATCGTTGAGAAAAGCATTGAGATTGGGCGCATTGACCATAAACTGCCTGTCCCAATTTACACAACTCTCTGCAGTTACAGGAGTTGGGCCAGCCCAATAACCCACTTGTCCATTAGCCAAGCCATAAGTTGTGGCGGATAATTGTAAATTTCCAGCAGGATCTGTTCCTCCTATCCATAAAGCTCCTGCAAACATGGCGGAAACTTGCGGAAAGGCAGTATCCCTATTCGGAAAATAGTATCCACCATCTGAACCATCCCACCAAAAACTTGCTCCCAAAGGAATTTTTGCTCGTACATTATTGACATTTAGTTCAGAGATACTGCTTGGGGTATTGCAGGACTGTGCGTAGACCTTATTCCAAGGAAAAAACGCAATTAAAAATAAAATAAGTAAGAATAATAATTGTTTCTTCATAATAGCATTTATATTTGGTTATTGAATTTCTTTATGCCAATATTACGAAGAATTTTAATAAATAAATCACAAGAAAACCATCAAAAGTCAGTTTTCTAAACCACATTTAATATGCGAATACTCAAAATTATTTTAATCATAATCGGAGTTCTTAGTGGACTATTATTAGTAGCTTTTCTGGCTGCAAAGATGACCTTAAATGAAAAAGAACCTCAAGGAATCGTCAGCACAGAAGCTGATTTATTGGCGGAAAAAATGATGGCTTCTGTAGATAAAGTGGCTTGGGATTCGACCCGTTATATTCAATGGAATTTTAGTGGAAGACATCATTTTATTTGGGACAAAAGAAACCACGATGTACAAGTAACTTGGGGCGAAAATAAAGTTGTCCTCAATACAAAAGATCACACCAAAGGCAGTAAGGCTTATGTCAATGGCAAAGCACTTTCTGGCGACCAAGCCACAAAAGCAGTCAATGCCGCTTGGAGTTATTTTTGCAATGATAGTTTTTGGCTCAATCCTGTGGTCAAAGCGACGGACCCTGGTACCGAACGCAGCATTGTTGCCCTTGAAAACGGTCAACAAGCCCTCAAAGTACAATACAAATCTGGTGGAGTTACGCCTGGTGATGCTTACCTTTGGACTTTAGACGAAAATTTTCGACCGACAAGCTGGCAAATGTGGACAGAAATCCTACCCATAGATGGTTTCCCAATTGCTTGGAAAGGCTGGACACAACTATCTACAGGTGCTTGGATTTCGACAACGCATGATCTCTTGGGGACTGATTCAGAAATGATTTCCAATGTAAAAGCAGGCATGACTTTGAATGATTTGGGAATTGAGGGGAATCCATTTGAGTAAATTTTATGCTTTACTGATTAGTTAGTCGTCAGCCGAGGGTTAAATTTTGTTTCTAGCAAAATCTGTCTATTTGGGTTACAAGGAACCCCTTTTGAGTAAATGTAAACGGAACATTATATCGTTTTGTTAAACCCCAAACAAGTTCAAAAATAAAATTAGTTTAGACCCTAAAATGTCCTGATTACTTAACTTTACCATTGGAGTAAACTTGATACAATTTATGCTTTTTAAAACTACTTTTACAGGCTTCTTTTCAATCCTTTTTTTAGCAGCAATATTGGCTCAAAATCCAATTGAGCGCAGCTTTGATATTCCTGTTTTGCACGAAGGTACAGCACTTTCCAATGCTTGGGTTGGCGGCTTATACAATCCACAATTTTATTCGCTAGATGTTGATTTTGATGGCGACAAAGACTTGTTTGTCTTTGACAATCAAGGAAATAGCAATTTATGTTTTGAAAATATTGGAGGTTCAGAACCTTATGTTTTTAATGCAAAATTTAGCGCATTATTTCCTGCTTTCGAAAATTGGGTGCAATTGGATGATTATAATTGCGATGGAATTATGGATGTTTTTTCTTACGAAAAAACAATGGGCAGCGTGCGCCGACATAGAGGAACAATGGGCAGCAATGGTCTAATTCAATTCAGTTTAGAAGATGATCTTTTATATACATCTATAGGCGAAACCGATCATCTTTTTCAGACAAATATCTTTGACCGACCTGCTTTTGAAGACATAGATTTTGATGGAGACCTCGATCTTTTGGTTTTCAATGGATATGACCAAATAGATCATTATCAAAACCAAAGTATGGAAATATTGAACGATTGTTCGGCTTTTTTGCTCGAAAAAGTAAACGATTGTTGGGGGAGATTTGAAGAAAATGCGGTCACCAATGAAATTACACTTAATACAGATTGTAGTATGAATTTCGGAAATAATTCGACCAATCATGCTATTCATATTGGGCTTAGTCGTATGCTGTTTTATGACCATGATTTGGATACTGATATGGACTTGATTTATGCGTATACAGGACGTTATGGACTCAATTTTATGACCAATGGAGGAAGTACAGACGATGCTTTTATGACGAGTGCGGATACTCTTTTTCCAATAAACACAAGTGAAATAAACTTACCCGATTATCCTGCGCCTTATTTAGTAGACATCAATAATGACAACCAAAAAGAGCTAATCATCAGCCCTTCTTCGGAGGGAAAGGGCAAAAATAATTGTTGGATTTATAGCAATCAAGGGACTTCTGAATCGCCCCTTTGGGAACGTGAAAACAACGATTTTTTGCAAAAGCAAATGATAAATGTGGGGGCTTACAGCCATCCCACATTGGTCGATTATAATGGAGATGGTTTGCAAGATTTAGTTATTACTGACAGAGGAAAAGTACTTGGTTTGAATGAATTTGCAGCGAGCTTGACTTTGTACGAAAATGTAGGTTCGCAAGAATCGCCCGTTTTTGAACTCAAAGCCGAAGATTGGATGGGTTTGAGTTCACTTGCCTTACGGAATATAAAAGCAACTTTTGGCGACTTGGATGCGGATGGCGATTTGGATTTGGTGCTGGGCGAATTTAGAGGAAATCTCTATTATTTTGAAAATACAGCGAGTGCGGAAATGCCGATAGAATTTGATGCTTCCAACGCTTTATTGATGGATATAGATGTAGGCGATTTGGCGACACCTCAATTGGTAGATGTAGACCAAGATGGCGATTTGGATATTTTGAGTGGAGAAGTACAGGGACGTGTTTTTTTATATGAAAATACAGGGATTCCAGAAACGTACAATTTTGAGTTGAAAGATGATTTTTATGGAGAAATATTTGTGCGTCCCGATGGCGAATTATTTGGTTTTTCTGCGCCTTATTTGTCTCCTTTGGATGTAGATAATTCTCGTGTCTTATTCGTCGGGAATGTGGCTGGAAATGTCTTTGCTTATCGAGGTGTAGACGAGCAATTGCCTGTTTTTGAGGCAATTGTCCCTGATTTGGGAATGATAAATGTAGGCGCAAATGCAAGCCCTTGTTTCTTGTCCACTGCTAGCGAAAAGCAATATTTGTTGCTTGGAACAATACGAGGAGGTTTAGAAGCTTACTCTTTTCAGAAAGGGCTCTTTTTTCCAACTACTACTAATAATCTGCTGGCAAAGAAAATAGATTTTCAAGTACTTCCAAATCCAAGTAAAGGAGAGGAAATATATTTGAATATAAGAGGACAAGATATAGAATTGCTAGGTGGAAAAATTCGTTTGTATAACAGCTTAGGTCAATTATTAAGCGAACAAAAAATGGACTTAAATCGAGGGCAAAACCCAATCAATTTAAGTCCATTTTTGAGCCATTCGGGTTTGTACTTTATCCAATTGCAAAGCGCAGATGGACAAAGAGGAGGAACGAACTCTTTTGTGTATTTGGGCGACTAAACAAACTCTTCTTCCTTCAAACGCACCAAATTTACATCATAATTTCGGAAATCACTAGTCGCAAAATCGTCAAAAGCAGCGTTCATACGCAAAAAAGCCAACATATCGTGGTCGAGAATTCTCTCTTTATTGGCAAAACCCAAATGAACGGCTTGAGCCAAAGCATAAAAACCTTCTTCACTCCGCTCTTCGACGGAATGAGCGCAAGCCATATAGAAATAAATTTCGCCATCATTGGGGCTTTTTTCCAAAGCATATTCAAAATCCAATAGTGCTGCATCCAAATCATACTCATACAATCGAGCAATCGCTTTCTTTTTGATTTTGCCAAAAGGATTTTTGGGTTTTGAACCCAAAGGAATGGTAATATTCTCTTTTATTTTGATACCATTTCGACTCAAGTCAATCGCAACTCCTGTTGCATTGAAAGCCATTTTGGTGGTCAATGTATATCGAGTAGAACGACCAAATTCTACAATGGAAAAATAATGATCTGTACCAAAAATAGAAGATTTTTTGGAGACCAAGGCTCCATTCACAAAAACAGATTCTTCTCCCATCCAATTATTGGTAAACTCGATTTCAGTGGGGCGGATACTTCCGTTAGCAGGCAAATTCAATTTTAAGTAATACATAATCTATCATTTAGGTGTCACAGCAATCACAGAAGAATCGCCAACACACTTGTTTATCTGTTTAAATTGTGTATCTCAAGAAGATGAAATGTAATTGAAGAAGTGATTTTTTCTTCTTTTAGACCTATTTTTAGGTTAAACAGTTCAACAAATAAACGATTAAACAAAAAGGGGCTGTTTTATGCGATTGCCTTATTTATGTGTTCTTTAATTCTTTACCTTAAGTTGTACCTTTTTGAGGAAAAAGTCACTTTTTATCGACGAGTACTAGGAATTTTAGATGAATACTAGGAGAGGAGAAGTACATTAAAAAAGGGTTTAGAAAAAATCTGTTTTTTCTAAACCCTTTTTAGAAGAGAAAGGAGTGTCGTTACTGTATGTTTTTATAGAGCCGCATAATTTTTAGCGACAGCTTCCCAATTGATAATATTGAAAAAATTGCTAATATATTCAGTACGTTTATTTTGATAATTGAGATAATAAGCGTGTTCCCACACGTCGATACCCAAAATAGGAGTGCCCGATTCTTTGACGAAATTTTTCATCAAAGGATTGTCTTGATTTGGGGTCGAACTAACAAATAATTTGCCTGCATTATCGACAGAAAGCCATGCCCAACCCGAACCAAAACGAGTAGCCGCAGCTTTGGAGAATACTTCTTTAAATTTGTCAAAAGAACCAAAAGTACTATTGATAGCGTCTGATAGTTTTCCAGTAGGAATCCTTCCTCCGCTTGGTTTCATCACTTCCCAAAACAAGCTATGATTGAAATGTCCGCCCCCATTATTTCGAACGCCTGTATCTTCTTTTCCGAGCGACTGAATCAATGTTTTTAAATCTTTTCCTGCCAAAGCATGTCCTTCCAAGGCTGCATTTAGTTTGCGTACATAACCTGCATGATGTCGGTCGTGATGAATCTCCATCGTTTGTGCATCAATATGCGGAGCTAAAGCATCGAAGGCATAAGGTAGCTTGGGGAGCTCAAAATTAGATTTGGCAACGGTCTTTTTTTCGGGAACTTTAGCATCGCTTTTTGTTTCTGTACTACAAGAAGAAAGCGGACTTACCAAAGCACCAATAGTAAGGACTGTACCCGTTTTTATAAATTGTCTTTTTTTCATAGTTGATTTTTTGCTATATTATTGGCTTTACAAAATGTCAGAAGCTAGACCGAAAATTGAAATGTTCTGTGAGAAGTCAGACTTATAAATTGACATTTATTGTCTACGTTATAAGTCTGACTTCTCACAGTTTCGCTAAGAAACGGTTTGACATCTTGAGCGTCCTGATTTTTTTTTAAGCTGTAACATTTATTTCCTGCATTTTTCTATCATATTCTCCTGTTCCCAATTGGTGCAACAAGCTAAAATGGCTTTTGACCGCACTATAAAAAGTCTTGTGATGGTGATAAGGAATATCATATTCTGCTGCTGTTGCTTTTACAATTTCAGAAATGTCTCTGTAATGTACGTGGCAAATATGAGGAAATAAATGGTGTTCTATTTGATAGTTCAACCCACCAATACACCAAGAAAATAGAGCACTGCCATTCGCAAAATTGGAAGTCGTTCTCATTTGGTGGATTGCCCAATTATTTTCCATACTACCTACTTCATCGGGCTGGAAAAAATCGGTTTCTTCAATCACATGCGCAGGTTGAAAAATAAGCGCTAAAATAAGCCCACACATAAAGTGCATCACCAAGAAACCTATCATAATTTGAGTCCAAGGCAAATCAATCAATACAATTGGGAGTACAATAGTCAAAAGTACATACCAGGTTTTATGGAAAAGAACTTGGAACATAGCAGAACCAAAAGTAAGTCCTTGGGCAGCCAATAAATCTTTCTTTTTGTAACGAATCAATAAGAAAAAGTCTTTGAATAAAAACCAAAAAATAGTCATCAAAGAATAGAGGAAAGGAGCATAAAATGCCTGAAAATAGTACATTTTATTTGGTTCTTGGTCAGGCGAAAAGCGCATAACTTTTTTGTCTATGTCTTCATCGTGTCCATGAACATTTGTAAAAGAATGGTGGAGGACATTGTGCTGAATAATCCAATTGACATGATATCCACCAACAAAGTTGATGACAAAACCAACTGCTTTATTGACACTCGACTTGCTCGAATAAGAACCATGGTTGGCATCGTGCATGATAGCTAGACCGATACCAGACATCCCCAAACCCATCAAAATCCACATCGAAAATACGCCCCAAAAGGAACTCATTATGCCAGTAAGCATGAGGATAAAAGGAACAAAATACAAAGCCAACATGAAAACAGTTTTGAAAACCATTTCAGAATTGGCGTGCTTTGAAATATTTTTATCTTTAAAGTATTGATTTACTCTTTTGTTTAATACTTTAAAAAATTCAGGACGGTCGCTTTTATTAAACTTTACCGTTAGTGCGCTCATAATAGCGTTGTTTTAGGTTAGTATGATATTCTCAATGAGAATGAATTTCAAAAATTGGTGCTCACTCAGGTTTATTTAACGTATTATCTTCGATTTGGTATTGCAGGGAAAATAGTTTTTAAGGGAAAAGTAATTGAGATTATAAGTTTCGCCCTTAGAAGCAAGTAAGGTAATGATTAAATTCAAAAAAGAAGATAAGCAAGCTGAAAATATATTCGTTTTGACCAAAATATACCAAAAACAGGTATATGGGCTCAGCGAAAATTCGCTTTTATTCGCTTTCTTTTTTTATTTGTAATACTTTTTTGCTTTTTTCCGTCTATAATTATAGATCTTATTGTATAAATTTTAAAAAACCGATTATGGATACGATTATCAATATTATAAAATCTTTTGGAAGTACAGCAGTGACTGTTCTTTTTTTTGTGTTTTTATATATAGCTGTACGCAAATTTTTGGACCGACAAATGGCAGGCAAGTCCGATAAGGCAATGATTCGCCAAATCGTCTTATTTACAATAGCTTTGGTCGGTATCATTGCAGTCATTCTGGCATTGCCCATGAGCGATAGTCTTCGAGGACAAATTACCAGTTTGATGGGAATTGTTATTTCGGCGGTTTTTGCTTTGAGTTCCGCAACTTTTATCGGAAATATGTTGGCTGGAATTCTCATTCGTACCGTCAATAATTTTAAACCAGGAGATTTTATAAGTGTACAAGATACCTTTGGTCGAGTTTCGGAGCGAGGACTTTTTCATACCGAAATTCAAACCATCGACCGAGATTTAATCACTCTACCTAATTTGTATTTGGCAACCAATCCTGTAAAGGTTCGTCGAGGTTCGGGGACTTTTATTTCGGCTACTTGCTCTTTGGGTTACGATGTCAATCGTTTGCTGATTCAAGAATGTTTGCTCCAAGCGGCAAAAAAAGCAGGTCTAAAAGACGCTTTTGTTTTAATAACAGAATTGGGCGATTTTTCTATCGTTTACAAAGTGCATGGTTTGCTCGAAGATGTCAATCGTATTTTGACGGCACAGTCAACTCTAAATGGCTACGTTTTGGATTGCTTGCATGATGCCAATATAGAAATTGTCTCTCCCAATTTTATGAACCAACGCCAAGTCGGAGAAACGGTCTTTATTCCCAAAAAAGTACGAGTAAAAGTAGAAGAAACAACAGAAGCTCCAGAAGCACTTATTTTTGATAAAGCAGATAAAGCCGCTTCTATCGAAGATAGAAAAACGAGGCTTGCCGAAATTGATGATAAACTCAAAATACTACAAGAAGAACTCAAAAACGCTACAGAAGAGAAGGATAAAGTAGCCTGCCAAACCAAAATAGATCGTTGGAATGACATGCGTTCTAAAATGACCGATAAAATAGATACTAAAATAGAGGAAATGCAAAAAGATGTTTAAATTCTATCGAAATAAGCCTTACTTTTTTGGAAGAAATCGAGATTTGAATCGACTTCTTCAAAGCCAATATCTTTTATGAAATGCTCGCCAATAGCTTGCCCCAAATGATGATAAGCACTCCATTGTGCTTCATCAAAAAATTGGTCAGAAGTACTTTGGTGCGGGAAGGCAGGCGTGTACGTTTGATACATATCACGGTCTAGTACATCTTTTTCTTCTTTTAATTGTTGGAGCAATTCGGCATTTTTTTTCTCTTTTTTTAATAACTTATTCAAACGTTTTACCTTGTTTTTTTGAACCCTCAAGCTGAATTTATCCGAAGGCAAAAGGGTAGATTTGATATAAATCAAAACGCCATTATAGTCTTCTGCATAAGATCCTTTGAGACCACGAATCCGAGCCACCACAAAATGGTTTTTGGAGAAACCTGTCGTCAAATTGGGTTGGATGATATCCAAAGGGTCGGCATTTTGGTCAAATTCGATGACAATTCCCAACTCATTTCGTGCCCGAATGAGTAGGTTGCGTAAGTCCGAGAAATTGAAATTTTTATCTTCACCTGCATCTATTGCAATGATGGTTTTTACCTTTCGACGAAGCAATTCATAAATCGCCAAATTTTCAATATGTCCGCCATCCGAAACCTGTATGCGATGCGTTGTTGTATTGGCTTTTCCGAGCAATTCCAAGAAAGTATATTTGGGCCACCAAGTCAATCTTCGTTGTTTTAATTGTGGATTGGGAGCCAAAATTCCCGTTCGCAAATTCGCCATCCCCATAAGGACTCGAATCGGTAAAGGTAGTCTAAAATTGCCCATAAAGGTATTGACCGCAGCAGCACTTACAGCCATTGCAGTTGCCAATTCCATGTTTTTATAGTGCATCGAATTGGTTGGCACATAACCCGTTACTTGACTGCCACAAAATTGTGGAGAAAACAGAAAATAATTGGATTTTATTCTCCCCCTATACGTAATGATATCTGTTTTATCGTAATTGTCATAATTGACATGAACAGCGGCATTCAACAAAGGATATGGCGCTTTTTTATTCGATAAATCTTGGAGAGAAATATCTTTGTTTTGCCACAAATAGGCTTTTCGCAAACGGCTTTTGTAAAAACGATGTGGAGAGGTGAAATTGGGCGAAAAAAGCATCCCTGCAAGTCCTCCGAGTGCGAGCATAATAAGCGCGTGAATCCAAAAAGAAAATTCAGCAGTCATAGGCATGACATCGCAAAAAAAATAATAAAGAATAGGTAAAATAAACCACATCGAATTTAGTAAAACGGCAATAATTGCGACCAACAATAAAACAATATAACTCACGACTCGACCCAAAGTACGATTGGGAAATAGCAACAAATAACGCCTAAAATTCATGAGGTGTGCAATGTCTTTTTCCGCAAAAAGGTCTTTATGATTACGAGCATTTTCCCCATTCAAAACACTGTGAATATAAGCAGCCAAATAACCGCCACCCGAAACAGAACTCAAATAATCGGTCTTTTCCAATAGCCCGATTTTATGGAGTTTTTCTACAATGCCCAAGCAAATCGTAGCCGAACGAATGCCTCCGCCCGACAGCGCAATCCCAAGCGAATCTTCCTCCAAATTGGTGTCGATACCTTTGGCATTTCGTCGCTCTTGCAGCGTCTTTGCTTCTGCTCGTAAAAGCTCTCTTATATTTAAGGTAGATTTGGATGCCATTGTTATCTTATTTTCCATTTTGGAACTTTAGGGATATTAATTTTTTTGTGGTTCTAATCATTAATTTAAACTTGCCTTCGGCAGCTAAACTGGACACTTCATCATTTTGTGAGAAGGGATGATTTAGTCCTAGTAAAATTTTATGTTTTAAGCCAAAAAGTGTCTAGTTTACTCAAACCTTCCTACAAAACCAACAAGCCAAAATCTCGCAATTCTTCCATTGCTTTTCCATACCAAAACAATTCGAAGTCATCGAAGAATTGTTCAAAATCCCTTTTCAATTCGGTATAAGTCATTGGAGGTTTTTCGTTTATACTCAGTCGTTCCAATTGCTCCAATAACCATTCTCCATGTGCTTTTTCAAATGCAATTTCAGTACTTCCGACCTTTTCATGAAAGGTCATTTCTAGCATAGAAAAGACTTTGCCTTTTTTCTTTTTTTCAAATTCTGCCAATAATGGTTCGCTTCCCAACCAAATAATTTTAGAAGACGCTTTGATGGGCTGATAATTCCCTTTTTCCAAACATGTTGTAATATAAAGGGGATCAATAGCAGTCTTAGGAATTTTAAAATCAAACCAATCTTGCAAGGGGAAATCAAAACCAATCCCGTGCATATAATTGAAAAGGGATTTTTTCAAGCCAAAACTAAATTGGTTGTGGTCAATTCCTGTCTTGTCCTTAAATTGTATGTCATTATTGGCAAAAGAAATAGCCTCATAATCGGGAATAACACCATAGTCATCGGGATTCATACCTACAGGACTATGAGCCGTAAGTGCAAACTGATGCCAAAATCCTGATTGCAAAACTCCCAGTTCAAAAAGCTGCCGTACCATTTCCAAACTATCGACCGTTTCTTGTATGGTTTGAGTCGGATAAGCATACATCAAGTACGCATGAACCATAATGCCTGCTTCGGTAAAATTCCGAGTCACTTGAGCCACTTGTTCGACCGTTACGCCTTTTTGTATCAAGTCCAACAAGCGGTCCGAAGCGACTTCCAAACCACCCGAAACCGCAATACAACCCGAAGCTTGTAGTAAGCGACAAAGGTCTCGACTAAAGCTTTTTTCAAAGCGAATATTCGTCCACCAAGTGACAACCAAATTTCGGCGAATGATTTCAATTGCCAGCTCTCGCATGAGGGCAGGCGGCGCAGCTTCGTCCACAAAATGAAAACCATTTTCGCCTGTTTGTGCGATTAAAGTTTCCATTCGGTCCACCAATAATTGAGCTGTTAGCGGCTCATAGTTTTTGATGTAATCGAGCGATATATCGCAAAAAGTGCATTTGCCCCAATAGCAACCATGCGCCATTGTGAGTTTATTCCATCGCCCATCGCTCCACAAACTGTGCATTGGATTGGCAATTTCTATCACAGAAATATACTGGTCTAATAACAAATCCGAGTAGTCGGGAGTTCCCAATTCGGCTTGTTTGTAGTCTTTTCGTAAAGAAAAGTTATTGTAGAGGATTTCGCCTTTGTCGAGCAAAAAAGTTCGTTTGTAAAAGTTGAAATTTGGATTGTCCGACAAAGGATTTAGAATATTAGAAACCAACAACTCGATAGGTAATTCGCCATCATCCAAAGTAATAAAGTCAAAAAAGTCAAACACTCTTTTATCCGATACGGAACGGAGTTCTGTATTTGGAAAACCGCCTCCCATCGCTATTTTTATAGAAGGATAATGTTGTTTGATAAATTGTGCGCAACGAAAAGCACTATACAAATTTCCTGGAAAAGGAACCGAAAAACAAACCAATTTGGCTTGAATGTTTTGCAATCGAGCATTCAGGATTTTCAAGGTGATTTCGTCAATGTAAGTAGGTGCATTCTGCAAGTGATTGTACAACTCGTCAAAGCTATTGGCACTTTGACCTAATCGCTCTGCATAACGACTAAAACCAAAATTTTCATCGACACACTCTTTGATGAAATCCGATAAATCTTCTAGGTAAAGCGTCGCCAAATGCTTCGCTTTGTCTTGCAAACCCATCGAACCAAAAGCCCATTCCATATCATCGAGTTGCTCAAAGCGACTCGCTTGAGGTAAAAAGTTATCGCTACAAATTTGACGGGTCAGAGTATGATTTTTACCTTGTAAAAAAGAAAGGACAGGATTTATTGTTTTTAGATAGCTTGTTTTTAAGCTATAAATACGTTGGGCATTTTCTGAAAGTATAGATTGCTTTTCGAGCGCAAAATCAAACAATTTTTCTAAACTTTCTTTAGAAAACAAGGCCAAGATAACTTCGATACCCAAATCCATTTGGAACGAACTAATATCTTTCGTATTCAAAAAACCTTTGAGATAAGCCGTCGCAGGATAAGGCGTATTCAATTGTGTAAATGGAGGCGTTATGAGTAATAAATCTTTCAATATTAAGTGTAATTTTCACAAAGATTGTCAATTTTTCTGATTGAAGCAATCAAGTTTATATCTGTGTATTTCTCTGCAAGCTCTGTGGCTTAAAAAATTTAGTGATTTACGATACGATTCAAAGGACTTGTAGTTCGACATCAATACTACGATTTTTCTGCTAATTTCTTCGCCAAAAAAGCACCCATACTAAAACAAGCTTGTAGTAAATAACCTCCTGTAGGGGCATTCCAATCGAGCATTTCGCCGATACAAAAAGTATTTTTTAATTGTTTCAATTCAAAATACTGATTTACAGCATCTAAAGCAATTCCGCCACTCGTAGAAATCGCTTCATCAAGAGGCGCAGAAGCTGTGATAAGAAGGGGCAATCTTTTTATTTTTTTAGCTAATAAAGAATAGTCTAAGAACTCGTCCTTAGTCAAAATACTTTTGAGTAAAGCTACTTTTAGCGAACTCATTTTTAAGTCTTTACGCAAAATTTCACTCGTCTTTTTATAGTTCGATTTTTTGATTTTCTGTAATACTTTTTCAAACGAAAGATTCGGTTTCAAATCAATAAAAATGGCAGACTTTTGAAGCGTCTGCAAATCGTTTTGAATAATAGGACTCAAGGCATAAATTGCACCTCCTTCCACACCAAATTTAGTAATGACCAACTCGCCTTTTTTGCTCTTATCGCCACAATGTACCGCAATATTTTTGAGCGGTTTGCCTTCATGATTTACCAAAAAATCAGCCGACCAATCAATTTTAAACGCGCAATTAGAAGCAACAAAAGCTTTGCTTGAAACCCCTTTTTTTGCAAAAATCTCCAACCATTCACCTTTGGATCCCGTAATTTTCCAACTCCCGCCACCCAATGCAAAAACCACATAATCGGATTTTACAACAAGATTATTATTAAACACCAAATCATTTTCATCCGTCCAACCCGTCCAAGTATGCAAGTAATGGACGCTCACTTTTTTTTCTTCCAAAACAGCCAAAATCGCATTCAAAACCTCAATTGGTTTGATACCCTTTTCGGGAAAAACCCGTTGACTACTTCCCACAAAAGTAGGAATACCAATTTGTGCCAACCAATCCCTCAAGTCTTCATTGCTAAAGCTAGCCAAGGCTTCTTTCAAAAAAGAAGCAGGCGTATAACGTTCTACAAAATGCTCCATTGCCTCGGAGTGCGTCAAATTAAATCCACCTTTGCCTGCGACCAAGAACTTGCGGCCCACCGTTTTATTTCTTTCATAGATTTTGCAATCAAATTGCTGTTCATCCAGAAACGCAGCTAGCAGCAAAGCTGCAGGACCTCCTCCCACGATAACTACCGTTTTTTTCATCTGCAATAATAAGGAAATTAGAATTAGTGGCGCTAACTTTAGTTTGCGAAGTGTGTATAACAAATTGCACTGTCTGCCTCAGGCAGGCACAAAAAAATCGAAGGTATAGTCGGAGGGCGATGAAAACTTATCATTCTGCTAGGCAAGGTCGCATTCCGACAGTGCAATTTGTTCTACACATTTGCGAAGAGAAAAGCTACCTCAAAAAATGTATTGAAACTATATGTTTTAAGTAAAAATAAGTTTTGTTTTAAAAATATAATTCCGTATTTTTGAGGCTAAAATTAAAATGTATGATATAGAATGAATTTCCAAGTTATTGCAGAAAGAATAATTGAGTTGAAAAATGCTGACTTACAATTGAGAGACAGACTTGTTCAAGAGGGGCAACTAAATAAAGGCTATAATGAAGAAATGAAACAACTGCATAACAAAAATGCAACAATATTAGAAGAGATTATTACCCAGATTGCTTATCCGACGATAGATAAGGTAGGAGAAGAAGCCAGCGAAGCAGCTTGGTTGATCATACAACATTCAATTGAACAACCTGAATTTATGCGTAAATGTGCAAAATTACTAGAAAAGGCAGTTTATGAGCACAAAGTAAATCCTCAAAATTTAGCTTACCTAAGCGACCGAATAGCCGTTTTTGAAGGTAAAGCGCAACTCTATGGAACGCAGTTTGACTGGGATGAAAATGGAAAATTAAGTCCCAACTTTTTTGATGATCTAAACAAAGTAAACGAAAGAAGAAAATCAATCAATCTAAATACATTGGAAGAGCAATTGGAAATTATGAGGAAACAAGCTGAAAACGAAGTCGCACCAATGGATTTTGAAAAAAGGAAAAAAGAAATGGAAGAATGGAAAAAAAAATGTGGTTGGATAAAATAAAGCCATTTATCGCTTTTATGCCAAGAAGCTTAAAAGAATTTTCTTTAGAGATTTAGTCAAAACAGAAAAAGCGTACATTTGTCCATGCACTTATATATATTTGATATTGACGGAACATTAACGGATACCACAAAAGTTGACGATAAATGTTTTATTCGTACATTTGCCAACTATTTTGATGTTCCTACAAGTGGAATAGATTTTAGTACATTTGAAAACGTGACGGATTGGGGAATCACCGAAGAATGGGTTCAACGCTTGAAGAAAAGAAGCATTACTTCGAGTGAATTTTTGGGTTTCAAAACCGCCTTTTTACAAGATATGAAGGAAGAGGCAGCTCAAGACCAAACGCAGTTTGCCGAAGTACAAGGCGCAGCAGATTTTATCAAAAAACTCCAACAACAAGAGGATTGTTATCTTGCGATTGCGACTGGTGCGTGGGGAGATTCTGCCCACATCAAACTTCAAAACGGAGGGATTCCTTATCAGAATATTCCAATAAGTCACTCGGATTATTTCAAATCGAGAGCAGCTATTACCCTCGATGCCATACAAAAATCGAAAGACCAATATGGAGTAGATTTTCAAAAAATCACTTATTTTGGAGATGGAGCTTGGGATTTCAAAACGTGTAAGGCATTAAATATTCCTTTTATTGGTATAGATTGCCATCAAAATGGAAAACTAAAAGCTTTGGGCGCAGAGCGAGTGTATAAAAATTGGTTGGACTTGCCTTTAGGGCTTGCGCAGAAATAACCGCTACAAATTTAGGCTAAGATTTTTGTTTTCAGACAAGGCGTTAAAATAGGAGTTTAACTGGTTAAATGACTATTTTGACAACGATGTATGAAAGCAAAAAGACAGCATAAAATGGAGTGTTTATTTTTACGCAAGCCCTTAGGTATTGGCCAGTAGTTTTTGGGTAGAGGCTTTTTTAGTATAAAAATAGATTTAAATAATTTTAATTATGAACCCAACAGAAGACAACGGACATGATACGATAACTTTATCGGGTATGTACAAGGATTATTTCTTGGACTATGCCTCTTATGTTATTTTGGAACGAGCTGTTCCGAGTATCGAAGACGGACTCAAACCCGTACAACGTCGTATTTTGCATTCGCTCAAAAATATGGACGACGGACGTTTTCACAAAGTTGCCAATGTCATTGGAAATACGATGCAGTTTCATCCACATGGAGATGCTGCTATAGGCGATGCTTTGGTCAATTTGGGACAAAAAGATTTACTTATTGACTGCCAAGGAAACTGGGGCGATAATCGCACAGGCGACCGAGCAGCAGCAGCACGTTATATCGAAGCACGTTTGACCAAATTTGCGCTAGATGTTGCTTTCAACGCACAAACGACCGAATGGAAATTTTCCTACGATGGCCGTAAAAAAGAACCCATCAATTTACCAATGAAATTTCCTTTGCTTTTGTCGCAGGGAGTCGAAGGAATTGCGGTTGGTTTGTCCACCAAAATATTACCTCATAATTTTGTTGAACTCATCAAAGCTTCTATCAAAATATTGGAAGGGAAATCCATGAAGATTTACCCCGACTTTCAGACAGGAGGAATGATAGATGTTACGGATTACAATCAAGGAAAGCGAGGCGGAAGGGTCAAAGTACGTTCCAAAATTGATATAGTGGACAAAACCACTTTGGCGGTTCACGAATTGCCTTATGGAGTTACCACAACTTCGCTTATTGATAGCATTATCAAAGCCAACGACAAAGGGAAAATCAAGATTAAAAAAGTAATTGATAATACCGCCAAAGATGTCGAGGTTTTGGTAGAAATTGCTGCGGGCGTTTCGCCCGAAGTAACGATGGACGCGCTTTATGCTTTTACCAATTGTGAAGTATCCATCTCGCCCAATGCTTGTGTTATCATAGACGACAACAAACCGCATTTCTTGACGGTGGAAGACATTCTTAAGTTTTCTACAGAAAACACAAAAGACCTTCTAAAACAAGAATTAGAAATACGAAAAGGAGAGTTAGAAGAAAAATTACATTTTTCGAGCTTGGAGAAAATCTTCATCGAAAAACGTATTTATCGAGACATCGAAGAGTCTGAAACTTGGGAAGAAGTCTTGAAAACTATAGACATTGGCTTACGCAAATATGTAAGCACACCCAAGGATAAAGCTAAAAAAGGCGATAATCGAATCGCTTTGTTGCGAGATATAACAGAAGATGATATTGTACGTTTGACCGAAATCAAAATCAAGCGAATTTCTAAATACAATACCTTCAAAGCAGAAGAGTTGATTGCCAAATTGGAAGAAGAGTTAATGCAAGTCAAACACGATTTGGCGCATTTGACAGAGTATGCAATCGCTTACTTCGAGCGGTTGCTAGATAAATATGGTAAAGACAAAGAACGTCGAACCAAAATTACGACTTTCGATGCCATCAAAGCAACCAATGTAGTGGCCAATAATGCCAAATTATACGTCAACCGTAAAGAGGGATTTGTCGGACACAGTTTGAAAAAAGACGAATTTATTTCCGAGTGTTCTGATATAGACGACATTATTGTTTTCCTAAAAGATGGGACATTCAAAGTAGTTCGTATCAGCGATAAGATTTTTGTTGGGAAAAATATTGTACATGCCGATGTCTGGAAAAAAGGAGATGACCGAACAACGTATAATCTGATTTATGTCGATGGTAAAACGGGGCGTTCGATGGGCAAACGCTTCAATGTCACTTCGATAACTCGTGATAAAGCCTACCCGCTACATAAAGGGTCAGCTGGTTCAAAAGTGCACTATTTTACAGTCAATCCCAATGGGGAATCTGAAGTAGTAACGATTCAATTATCACAAGGTTGTTCTGCCAAAAAGAAGATTTTTGATTTTGATTTTGGCGAATTAGCCATCAAAGGTAGAGGCGCAGGTGGAAATATCGTAACTCGTTATCCCGTCAGAAAAATTACCCAAAAAGAAGTAGGCTCTTCGACTTTGGGCGCAATAAAAGTTTGGATGGATGAAGCAAGTGGTCGATTGAATACTGAAGAAAGAGGAATGTTTTTAGGTGATTATGACACAGGAAATCAAATTTTGGTTGTATATAAAACAGGAGAATATGAAGTTTTGGACTTCGATATGAATAAGCGTTTTGACCCAAAGGAGCTCATTACTATTGAAAAATTCGACCCCAAAACAGTCATCTCTTGTGTATACTTCGAGGGAGCTACTAAAGGATGGACAGTTGTCAAGCGTTTTCAGATAGAAACATCTAGCCTCAATCAACGCTTTAATTTCTTGACGGATCATACCAAATCCAAACTGATTTTTGCAAGCACCAAAGCCAATCCGAGTATTGAATTTGCAATCAAAGATAAAAATCAAAAAATAGAACAAGAAATCAACTTGACAGAATTTGTGGGAGTGAAAGGTTGGAAATCCATGGGGAACAAACTCAATGATGGACGAATTTCTGCCGTAAAAGAAAAAAAGGCAGCAGCTCCGCCAAAAATAGAAAAAACGGGACGATAATGGAGATACTCTAAAAACAGGAGATACCATAGAATTTGACTTTTAAACGTTGCTTAATTTTGAATGTTGAATACTTGAATTTGAATAGCTCGTACACGTATAATGAGCTATTCAAAATTAAAGTTTTCTCATTCAAAACCTGGCCCGACAAGCGAAACAGGCGGTTCAAAAGAGTCAAGGTCTAGTAAAGAACACCACCACATGACACCAGACGATTATAGAGCCATTTCCAAAACCTCCCCAAACAGCCAGGGGTTTATCGCTTCATCAATCCCGAAGAGACGATTATTTATGTGGGCAAGGCAAAAAATCTCAAAAATCGTTTAGCTTCTTATTTTACAGGAATCAAAAACCAAGCACCCAAGACTCGGACGATGGTCAAGAATGCCCAACGTTTTGAGTATACCATAGTCGATACCGAAACAGATGCTCTTTTGCTGGAAAGCACACTCATCAAGAAATTTCAACCTCGCTATAATGTCATGCTCAAAGATGGCAAAAGCTATTCCTATTTGTGTATCAAAAATGAGCGGTTTCCCAGAGTATTTATCACTCGGCGAGTGATAAAAGATGGCTCGACTTATTTTGGACCTTATATTTCTAAGTGGCAATTGCGCACCATTCTAGATCTGATTAAAGACCTGTTTATGTTGCGGACTTGTACCTTCAATCTTTCGGATAGCAATATTCAAAAAGGGAAATTCAAAGTATGCTTGGAGTACCATATCAAAAATTGCAAAGGAGCTTGCGAGGGCTTGGAATCGGAAGAGGGCATACAACGAAGAAATTAGTCAAATTAAGAATATATTTAGAGGGAATTTTGGAGCCGTCAAAAACCATTTCAAGGCCTTGATGCAGACGCATGCCGAGAATTTGGAATTTGAAAAAGCACAACAAATAAAAGAAAAACTAACCGCTTTTACGGATTATCAAGGCAAATCGACCGTCGTTAGTACAACGATAAAAGACGTAGATGTATTTAGTATAGCCTCCGATGAGAAAATGGCTTATGTCAATTACCTCAAAGTGGTCAATGGCGCTATTATCAATACTTACAACCCTCGAAATGACCAAAAATCTGAATCAAGAAGAGAGTGATTTATTGGCTTTTGTAATTCCGATATTCGAGAAAAATTTCAATCCATAGCACCAGAAATATTAACTGCTTTTGAAGTGACCTTGCTTTCCGATGAGTACACCAATGTTGTCCCTAAAATTGGTGACAAGAAAAAATTGGTTGAGCTATCTCGAAAAAATGTCAAGTATTATTTACTACAAAAGAAGAAACAAGAAATTTCTCATCAAAATAGAGAAAGTTCAGCAGAACGAATCCTCAAAACCTTGCAAAGCGACCTTCAAATGGATCGTTTGCCTATGCACATCGAGTGTTTTGATAACTCCAATATACAAGGTTCACATCCTGTAGCGGCTTGTGTCGTTTTCAAAAATGCGAAGCCTTCTAAAAAGGATTATCGACATTTCAATATCAAAACAGTCGTAGGTCCCGATGATTTTGCTTCTATGGAAGAGGTCGTTTTTCGACGCTATAAAAGATTGCTAGAAGAAGACGAACCATTGCCCCAACTGGTGATTATAGATGGTGGGAAAGGACAATTGAGTTCCTCCATGAAATCTATTAATGCCCTGAATCTTCAGGACAAAATAACAGTGGTTGGTATTGCCAAACAGCTAGAAGAAATCTTCTTCCCAGGCGATTCTATTCCTTTATATATCAATAAAAAATCGGAATCACTCAAGCTCATACAACACGCTCGAAACGAGGCACACCGTTTTGCCATTACTTTTCATCGCAACAAACGTTCTCAATTTTTCACTTCAACCGAGTTGACCAATATAAAAGGAATTGGAGACAAAACCGCCCAAAAATTGCTGTCGCATTTTGGCTCTGTCAAACAAATAAAAAAGGCACTTTTTGCAGAAATAGAAGCACAAGTTGGAAAAGTAGCTGCCAAAAAAATAATTGATTATTTTGCGGAAGCAGGAACTAAAAACAGCTAAAAAACGTAATACTATTGAGCTAAAAATAATAATATGGACACAAATAATATTGATAGAAAAAAACTTAAAGGCAGTAATTCGAGAAATTCTGATAGAAGACTCTAGTATTTTTAAAAATATCATCAAAGAGATTTTAGAAGAAAATAAAATTATTGTCTCTGATGATCAACTAAATAGGAGACAAAGAATTGAAAAAATGATTGATTCCGATTTTGATAAATATGATGATGTATTCAAAGCACTAGCATAAGCAATGGAATATTTATATAAAGAGGACATTATTATAATCAACAGAAAAACGGTGGAAAGACATGGAGGAAATTTTGTTCCTCCTTCTAATTTTTTGAATGAAGAACCTCTCAACTATTTAATAGAAGCTGTTCAATCTGAAATGTTTGGCAAACCACTTTATCCAGAAATCCATGATAAAGCAGGTTTATATATGTTCAATATTATAAGCAATCATGTTTTTCAAGATGGCAATAAACGAGCAGGTCTTGGAGCAGCTCTTTTGTTTTTGAGATTGAACGGGTTTGAATTGCGAGAAGAATTTTCAATGAATTTTATAGATATTTTAGCACACAATGACAAAAAATCTAATATTGAGGGACTAATTGAATTTACCTTAGATTTAGCTGCTGGAAAAATAACTTTAGAAGAATGCCAACAGTTGTTTAAGAAAAATATAATTGAAGCAATATAAAAAGAGCCGCTAATGAATACTCATTAGCGGCTCTTTAGGTTTAAATTTGAAGCACCACAAAAGGAGTATTATCGAGCAATAATCACTTTGTTATTTATGATACCATTCTCAGATTGAACGCTCACAAGGTAAGTACCATTTTCAATATCTCCAACACTTAAACGAATATTATTATTTCCAATATTAAAATTATTTCTTTTAGTTTCTGTAATCAATTGACCAGCAATATTATGAACTTGGATACTTGCTTCAAAAGCTTCATTTGTATCCAACATGATGTTGATTGCATCGCCGCTTAGGACAGGATTTGGAGAAACCGACCAAGTAGAAACACTAGGAATTTCAGTAGTACTAACCATTGTTCCTGTTGTGAAAGTCTGGACTGGAGTTGTACTAGCACAAGTAGAATATGAATTATAAGGCGTTACTTTCCAGTAGTATTTGGTATTGGGCAATAAATCCAATTCTAAACGAGACGTGCCATCACTCACCATATACATTTCGTCAAATACACTGAAAGATGCAAATCGGTCAATTACAAAAATATAAGTTTCTGTACCCTCTACTTCGGCCCAATCAAAATAAACATTTGTAAAAGACAAAACCTCCTCATCTTCTGGAATTTCCAAAGTTGTAGTACCATCCAAAATCTGAGTCGTACTTGGTTGGAAATTGGCATTAATCGTATTGGTTTGCTGACGATATTGTACCGATGCAGCTATAATATCTTCTTGGTCAGCTGTGAATTCATAGTCTGTACAATGCAAGAAGTAACCCATGATATTGGTTTCCATAGGATCGACAATATCGCCACAAGGATCCATGATTTGTGGTGTATAGTCACAAGTTTCCCAACCAAAACCAAAATTATAATCTGGCGGTGTACCACAAAGATAATCTCCAGCAGTATTACAGTTTTTACAAGAACCCGTTCTAGCTTCTTTTTCAGTAGGAACATTTCCAGGAGCAACATTCTGAACAGGGTTTCCATGTGTACTTTCATCATAATCTACGCTATCCCAACCATTGTGTGGGTGCAATAAATCAAAAAAGTGACCCAACTCATGTGAGATAGTTCCGCTACCATAAGAAATCTCTTGCTTACGCAAAACCAACCAATCTTCCACGGGGTCAAAATATCCGAGTGTTGTACCTTGACCACCAGCTGTATCAGCATTTTGGCAGATATAGACATTTATTGTTCCATTTACTTTTTCAGAACGTAATTTTAGTCCACCAGCAAAAGTACCTGGACCAGAGTAAGCATTGGTATTGTCTATATAGTTAAAGCCATTGTGTATAAAAAACTGAATTTCCTGCGCAGCATAATCATCATTCATACGGCATAACATAGCCAAAACATTTGTTTCTTGTATGCGACCTTCTCCGTCGTTATTGGCAATAAGGTGAAAAGTTACAGGAACATAAGTCACAGCATTTCGCTGTTGGACCAAGCCATTTTTGACCATTTCTTTATTTCTCAACAATCGCTCAGTGATAGCTGTGCGCCATTCATCGCTCGTCGTTCCGCACTGACCAACAATTTGAGCATCTATTTGGGAGGTAGCCATCATCATTAGAAGGCTAGCAAAAAAAAGTAATTTTTTTATCATCATAATTTTTTAAACATTAAGCATTCATTTAGAATAAGTTCAAAACAAAGAACTGCTTTTGTAGCAAAGAACCATTCCATAGCTACAAAAATAATAAAAAAATAAAGCTCATAGTGTCTATTTTCCGTCAATTCTATTTTGAGGATAAATAAAAAGAGTCAATTGAATGACATTGTGAGGGAATTACACTTTTTAAGTTGGCCAAAAAGGTATTGAATTTATAAAAAGAAGTTGCAAATTAGTTTGGTTACAATAACTAAAATTTAGGAATAAGGTAGTATCTAACTTTACATGAAGCAAAAAAAGTGATACATTTGCACCTGATTTCCAGAAAGAAGAAGAAAAAGGATTTCTCATCCTTTTTTCTTTTTAATTAATAACAAATAAAAAAGCACGATTTATCATGAGTAAAGTAACCGTTGTTGGTGCTGGTAATGTAGGGGCAACCGTTGCCAATGTTTTAGCACACAAAGATATTGTAAACGAAGTTGTACTGGTCGATATCAAAGGTGATTTCGCAAGAGGCAAAGCATTGGATTCTTGGCAACAAGCACCTATTGATTATTATAGTACAAAATTGACAGGAACTGACAATTATAAAGACACCAAAGGGTCTGATATAGTTGTTATCACAGCAGGTATTCCTCGTAAACCAGGAATGAGTCGAGATGACTTAATTTCTACCAATGCGGGTATTGTTGCTTCTGTTACCAAATCAATTTTGAAACATACCAAAAACCCAATTATCATTGTAGTATCCAATCCATTGGACGTAATGACTTATGCTGCATACAAATGTTCTGGTTTGGATTCGAGCCGAGTATTTGGAATGGCAGGTATTTTGGATACAGCTCGTTACCGAGCATTTTTGGCGACCGAATTAAAGGTTTCTCCAAAAGATATACAAGCCGTATTGATGGGAGGACACGGAGATACAATGGTTCCTCTACCTCGTTATACCACAGTAGCAGGTATTCCTGTAACTGAAATGATAGAAAAAGATACGCTCAAAGCCATCGTAGAACGAACCAAAAAAGGAGGAGGAGAATTGGTAAAATTGATGGGAACTTCTGCTTGGTATGCACCAGGTGCGGCTGCGGCTCAAATGGTAGAATCTATCATAAAAGATGAAAACCGTATTTTCCCATGTTGTGCTTGGTTGACAGGCGAGTATGGACTGAAAAATATGTATTTGGGTGTACCCGTACAATTGGGTAAAAATGGAATCACCAGAAAAATTGAATTGAAACTCAATAAGACAGAAATTAAATCATTACACAAATCTGCCGACCACGTAAAAGAGGTCATTGCAACGTTCAAAAAAATGAAAATTGTATAAAGATTTTTGTGATAAACGATAGTATAATAAAAATACTTTCTTCAAGGAAAAAGGGTTTTCGGATATTATCTGAAACCCCTTTTTTTTTATATTTTCTTATTTCTTTATATTAATCTCCTTACTTTTGGATAAATTTTTGAAAAACAATGCATAGAACTTATAAAACATAAAATATAATGAAAATAATTAAGACGATTTGCTTTTTGACATTCTGTTTGTTTATGATAACTGCTTGTGGCAGCGAAACAGAAACCAGCAGCCAAAAAACGCCTCCAACAACACAAACTGCTACTAAAAAGAAAGCTGTTCCTCATGATCATGATGGAGATGGAGTTCCTGATCATGGACCAGGAGAACACGACCATGCAGGACATAGTCATGCAACTGAAGCTAAACAAAAAACTGTTTCACCAGAAGAAATGGCCAAGCGAAAGGCAATTCAAGCAAAAAGAGAAAAGGAAAAGAAGGAACCACCTACTGCTGCTCAAAAAGCTACAGCTGATAAATTATGTGCTTGTTTAAAAGCTATTCCGAGCTTGAGCAAAGTTGCGAAGGCAAAAGACCAAGCTGCTTTTGATAAAGCTGCGGCTGGCAAGATAGATGAGGTAAAAGCGATGCAACAATGCCACAACAAAATAGTGACAGCTGACTTGAAAAATATACCTGCAGAAGATCAAGGAATCTATGCTTTCAAAGCTCGAAAAGCTGCCAATCAGAGCTGCCTCAACAGAGAAGGCGACGACCTTTGGTTTATGATGGGGAAATATATAGCTACCTTCTCCGGCCCTGCAGGAAAAGCAAATGTGCAAAAAAATATTCCTAGAAAATTGAATAAATCGAATTAGGATTTTTGCCTAAAATAGATAATCCAACAAAGTTTTAGAACTTTGTTGGATTATTTATGGTTTAGTTTTTTGATTTTGATATAGTTGCTATCTTTGTAAAAATAAAGGCTCTTAGCTTTGGATTTT
The DNA here is from genome assembly GCA_947561585.1 of Caprella mutica. Classification (NCBI taxonomy): domain Eukaryota; kingdom Metazoa; phylum Arthropoda; class Malacostraca; order Amphipoda; family Caprellidae; genus Caprella; species Caprella mutica. The sequence goes on from CANNZV010004863.1 coordinate 31,457, forward strand.
ACATGGGGCCTTAGCTCTTTGGCTAGAGCGTCCCGAAAGGATTCGGGAAGGTCAGGGTTGGATTTTACATGGGGCCTTAGCTCAGTTGGCTAGAGCGTTTGACTGGCAGTCAAGTTTAGATTAATTCTTTCTACTTCTAATACCTTCCTTTTCCATTGATAATTGACTAATCTTATATTAATTACCTGCTTTTAGCTTCTTTTAAATTATTTTCACTTGTCTTGTTTGTTTGAACCATGTTTGAACCATAGGATTTTAACATTTCTTTAATTACCTATTAAAAAATAAATAAAATGTTTTAATGTATTTTTGTTAAAACTTTTTTTATTAAAAAATGATTAAATTATGTTAAAAAACACTTCTATTAAAATTATCTTGCATAAAGGCAAAAAACTTTCATGTGGCAATAGTCCTGTGATGTTACAATGTATCCATAACAGAAAGCCAAGTCAAATTTCGATTGGTTTTAAATGTAAAGAAAATCAATGGAATAAATCCAAATCTAATTTTAGAAGAAATTTTCCTGATTGGGAAAATTCTAACTCCAAATTACAAGCAATTCTTATTAGAGCAATACGAATTGCTGACCTCATAAATGAAAAGAAGGAATATTTTGATTTTCAATCTTTTAAAGATTTATTTAAGAGTAACAAAAGTATAGAAAATTTGAAAAAGAATACTTTTTCAGATGATGTAGAATTATTTACTTTTTATGAAGAAAGAATAGCAACTCTTGAAGGATTAAATAAATTTAAAACAGCACATGTTGATAAATCTACTCAAAAGTCATTAAAAAGATTTATTGAAAGTAATAAACCATACAACTTAAATATTAGATTATCTGAAATAGACTATATTTTTCTTGAAAAGTACGTTCAGTTTTTATCGAAAACTAATAAAAGTGGTGGTATCCAAGTAAAGCTAAAACACCTTAGAGCATTACATAATCTTGCCATAAAAATGAAAAAAACTACAAAGACAGACGTATATAAAGAGTTTAATATCGGCAGATTCCATCTTAAAGATGTAGAGTGTAAAACCTTCTTGAATGAAGACGAAATGAAGTTGATTATTAATGAAGATTTGAATAAATATGGAAAAAAACGTCTATATGCTGATATGTTTATATTTAGCTTTTTTCAATCAGGAATGAATTTTATTGACATAGCTAATCTTAAAAAAAGTAATATTGATAGTGATAATTTATTAACGTTTAATAGAAGTAAGACAAAAAGGGGGTTTAAAATGAAATTGAAAGAGCCTTCTTTAGATATAATAAATTACTATGCTGAAAATTATCCAAACAATGAATATATATTTCCTGTATTCAATGCCAATCATAAAACGGCTAAAATGCTACATAATAGAAGGGAAAAAATAAATAGAGAATGTAATGTTTTCTTAAAGGAGCTTGCGAAAGATTTGGGTATTACAAAAAATATAACATTTTATGTAGCAAGAAACAGTGCGTCTCAAATTCTTCATTCTAAAAAAGTTCCAACAGAAATTATTGCTCAGATGCTCGGTCATCAAGATATTAGAGTTACAAAACGTTATTTAAAAAGTTTTTCAAACGAAATAGTAGATGAAGCAACAAACTTACTTTTATTATAAAACGAAAAATCAAGTAAATATAAACAGAAAAAAGCTATCCAATTTGGATAGCTTTTTTTATATCTAATATAAAAGTATAAATTAGTCATTAGCTAGTATTAAATATAGATTATCAATCTTAGTTACTTGAAATCGTCTTTAAAGCTGTTCCAATTTGATATTTGAAGATTGATAAATAATTCCTTCGTTTTTATTATTTGTGTACCCCTTTGAATTTTTAAAATGTAATGTTCTTGTCATAGTGATATGTTGTTAATTTGAATAGAAATTTCTTGCTCTGTGTAAACTCTCTTAGACATAAAGATTTGGTCAACTTCTGATTTTTTGAAGTAACATAATTTACCAAATGGCTTGTAGTATGGGATTTTTTTTGCGTGAGTTAATTTGTGTATTTGGTCTGGATTAACGTCTAAGTAGTAAGCTAATTCTTTTGTACTTAACCACTCTTTTGAGCTAATCGTAAAATCTTTAACTGATTTTTCTAATTTTTCTAACTCATTTAAAATTGTTAACGAACTTACTTTTTGCTTTAAAGCATTTAATTTTTTTATTATAATTTTCATGGAAAAAAAATTGTGCCTACCATTAAGTTAGGCTGGTTTAATAATATATTTATCAAAAGACCCCTTTTTTTATGAAAGTGTTTATATTTTTCATGTTTTTTAACAAATAATTAAAATTTAATTAATTTAAAACTAATTGTTTTAAATTTGATTGTCAACTTGCATAAACTAAATTGACTTAATTGTAAATATGTATTAATGATATGTGTAATTATTTGATTTTTTTGTTTTTTATAGTGAATTTTTGATTCTATTTCTTGTGACTTAAACTTGTTTCCAAATTGTAATTTATACGACAGAGTTATAACATACAAAGCTACTGATTGTCTTGTAGATTTTTTATAGGAAATCAAATAACTACTAATAAAAAAGCTATCCAATTTGGATAGCTTTTTTTATGTCTAAAATCGAATGTAAATTAAAATCAATCATAAGCTAGTATTAAATCACTAATGGAATTTTCAAATCTCCCCTTTATAAAATCATTGTAATTGGCTTCTAAATCGCAGGTGTTTTCTAAGATATAAATATCAAAAATATCCCCTTGTTGATAGAATAGAAACCCTGTTTGATTTTCACATTCTATGTTTT
>CANNZV010004864.1:0-31359 GCA_947561585.1 Caprella mutica
CTACAACAAAAAATCTATTTAAAACAGCAGAACTTTATACAGCAAAGGATCTATCTACAGCGAAGGATCTATCTACAGCAAAGGATCTATGTACGGCAAAAGATTTAAATATTTATCTACAGCAAAGGATCCATCTACAGCAAATGATCTATCTACAGTCACGGATCTATCAAGAGCAAAGGATCTATATACAGCAAACGATCTAGTAACAGCAAAAGTTCTATATTCTGCAGAGGATCTATCTACAGCAAAGGATCTATCTACAGGAAAGTATCTATCTACAGCAAAGGATCTATCTACAGCAAAGGATCTATTTACATCAAAGAATCTATTAACAGCAGAGGAACTTTATACAGCAAAGGATCTATCTACAGCAAAGGATCTATCTACAGCAAAGGATCTATCTAAAGCAGAGTAATCTATCTACAGTAGGGGATCTATCTACAGCAAAGAATCAATATAAACCAAAGGATCTTTCTACAAAGCAAGATCTGTCAACAGCAAAGGATCTATCTACAGCAAATGATCTATTTACAGCAAAAGATCTTTCTACAAGATAGAATCTTTCTACATTAAAGGATCTATCTACAGCAAAAGATCTAACTACAGCAAAGTGATCTATCTACAGTAAGGAATCTATCTACAGCAAAGAATCTATCTACAGGAAAGTATCTATCTACAGCAAATGATCTATCTACAGCAAAGGATCTATTAACAGCAGAGGAACTTTATTCATCAAAGGATCTATCTACATCAAAGGATCTATCTACATCAAAGGATCTATCTACAGCAAAGGATCTATCTACGGCAAAGGATATATATATTTATCTTCAGCAAAGGATCCATCTACAGCAAATGATCTATCTACAGTCAAGGATCTATCAAGAGCAAAGGATCTATATACAGCAAAAGATCTGGTAACAGCGAAAGTTCTATATTCTGCAGAGGATCTATCTACAGCAAAGGATCTATCTACAGCAAAGGATCTATCTACAGCAAAGGATCTATCTACAGCAGAGTAATCTATCTACAGCAAAAGATCTATCTACAGCAAAGGATCTATCTACAGCAAAGTATCTATCTACAGTCAAGGATTTATCTACTGCAAATGATCTATCTACAGCAAAGGATCAATCTACAGTTAAGGATCTATCTGAAGCAAAGGATCTATCTACAGCAAAGGATCAATCTAAAGATAATGATCTATATACATCAAAGGATCTATTAACAGCAGAGGAACTTTAAACAGCAAAGGATCTATCTACATCAAAGGATCTATCTACAGCAAAGTAATCTATCTACAGTAAGGGATTATTCTACAGCAAAGAATCAATCTACACCAAAGGATCTTTCTACAGTGCAGGATCGGTCAACAGCAAAGGATCTATCTACAGCAAATAATCTATTAACAGCAAAAAATCTTTCTAAAACAGAGAATCTTTCTACATTAAAGGATCTATCTACAGCAAAAGATCTAACTACAGCAAAGTGATCTATCTAAAGTAAGGGATCTATCTACAGCAAAGAATCTATCTACACCTAAGTATCTTACAGCAGAAGATCTTTCTACAGCAGAATATCTTTCTACAGCAAAGAATCTCTCTAAAGCAAAGGATCTATTTACAGTAGGGGATCTATCTACAGCAAAGCTTTTATCTACAGTAAATGATATATCTACAGAAAAGGATCTATCTACAGAAAAGGATTTATCTACAGCGAAGGATCTATCTACAGCAAAGGATCTATTTACACCAAAGGATCTACCTACGGCAAAGGATTTATATATTTATTTATAGCAAAGGATATTAGATCTATTTACATCAGTGGATTTATCTACAATAAATGATCTATCTACAACAAAAGATGTGTCTACAGCAAAGGATCTATCTACAACAAAGAATCTATCTACAGCAAAAAATCTATCTACAGTAAAGGATCTATCTACAGCAAAGGATCTATATACAGGGAAGGATCTATCTACAGCAAAGGATCTATCTACAGCAAGGGATCTATCTACAGTATAGGATCTATCTACAGCAAAGGATCTATCTACAATAAACGATATATCTACAGCGAAGGATCTATCTACAGCAAAGGATCCATCTACAGCAAAGGATCTATCTACACCAAAGGATCTACTTACGGCAAAGGATTTATATATTTATTTATAGCAAAGGATATTAGATCTATTTACATCAGTGGATTTATCTACAATAAATGATCTATCTACAACAAAAGATCTGTCTACAGCAAAGGATCTATCTACAACAAAGAATCTATCTACAGCAAAAAATCTATCTACAGTAAAGGATCTATCTACAGCAAAGGATCTATCTACAGGGAAGGATCTATCTACAGCAAAGGATCTATCTACAGCAAGGGATCTATCTACAGTATAGGATCTATCTACAGCAAAGGATCTATCTACAATAAACGATATATCTACAGCGAAGGATCTATCTACAGCAAAGGATCCATCTACAGCAAATGATCTATCTACAGTAAAGGATCTATTTACTGCAAAGGATCTGTCCACAGCAAAGGATCTATCAACAGCAAAGGATCTATCTACAGCAAAGGATCAATCTACAGCAAAAAATCAATCCACAGCAAAGGATCTATCTACAGTAAAGTAGCTATATACAGCAAAGGATCCATCTACAGGAAAGGAACTATGGACAGCAAAGGATCTATCTACAGCAAAAGATCTATTTACAGCAAAAGTTCTATCTACAGCAAAGGATCTATCTACAGGAAAGGATCTATATACAGGAAAGGATTTATCTACAGCAAAGGATCTATCTACAGTAATGGATCTATCTTCATCATATGATCAATCTACAGCAAGGGATCTACCTACAGCAAAGAATCTATTTACAGTTGAGGATCTATCTACAGCAATAGATCTATCTACAATATGGGATATATCTACAGTAAAGGATCTATCTACTACAAAGGATCTATCTACAGCAAACGATCTATCTACAACAAAGAATCTATCTACAGCAAAGGATCTATCTACAGCAAGGGATCTATCGACACTAATTGATCTATCAACAGCAAAGGATCCATCTACAGCAAATGATCTATCTACAGTCAAGGATCTATCAAGAGCAAAGGATCTATATACAGCAAAGATCTAGTAACAGCAAAAGTTCTATATTCTGCAAAGGATCTATCCACAGCAAAGGATCTATCTACAGGAAAATATCTATCTACAGCAAAGGATCTATCTACAGCAAAGGATTTATCTACAGAAAAGGATTTATCTACAGCAAAGGATCTATCTACAGCAAAGTATCTATCTACAGCAAAGATCCATTTTACTGTAGGGATCTATCAACAGCAAAGCTTTTATCTACAGTAAAGGATCTATCTACAGAAAAGGATCTATCTACAGAAAAGGATTTATCTACAGCGAAGGATCTATCTACAGCAAAGGATCTATCTACGGCAAAGGATTTATATATTTATCTACAGCAAAGGATCCATCTACAGCAAATGATCTATCTACAGTCACGGATCTATCAAGAGCAAAGGATCTATTTACATCAAAAGATCTAGTAACAGCAAAAGTTCTATATTCTGCAGAGGATCTATCTACAGCAAAGGATCTATCTACAGGAAAGTATCTATCTACAGCAAAGGATCTATCTACAGCATAGGATCTATTTACATCAAAGAATCTATTAACAGCAAAGGAACTTTATAAAGCAAAGGATCTATCTACAGCAAAGGATCTATCTACAGCAAAGGATCTATCTACAGCAGAGTAATCTATCTACAGTAGGGGATCTATCTACAGCAAAGAATCAATATAAACCAAAGGATCTTTATACAGCGAAAGATCTGTCAACAGCAAAGGATCTTTTTACTGCAAAAGATCTATTTACAGCAGAAAATCTTTCTACAGCAGAATATCTTTCTACAGCAGAATATCTTCCTACAGCAAAAGATCTCTCTAAAGCAAAGGATCTATTTACAGTATGGGACCTATCAACAGCAAAGCTTTTATCTACAGTAAATGATCTATATACAGAAAAGGATCTATCTACAGAAGAGGATTTATCTACAGCGAAGGATCTATATACAACAAAGGATCTATCTACAGCAAAGGATTTATCTACGGCAAAGGATTTATATATTTATTTATAGCAAAGGATCTTAGATCTATCTACATCAGTGGATCTATCTACAATGAATGATCTATCTACTACAAAAGATCTATCTACAGCAAAGGATCTATCTACAACAAAGAATCTAACTACAGCAAAAAATCTATCTACAGTAAAGGATCTATCTACAGCAAAAGATCTATCTACAGCAAAGGATCTATCTACAGCAATGGATCTATCTAAAGCAAGGGATCTATCTACAGCAAAGGATCTATCTACAATAAACGATATATCTACAGCGAAGAATCTATCTACAGCAAAGGATCCATCTACAGCAAGGGATCTATCTACAGTAAAGGATCTATTTACTGCAAAGGATCTGTCCACAGCAAAGGATCTATCTACAACAAAGAATCTATCTACAGCAAAGAATCTATGTTCAGCAAAGAATCTATCAACAGCAAAGGATCTATCTACAGCAAAGGATCAATCTACAGCAAAAAATCAATCCACAGCAAAGGATCGATCTACAGTAAAACAGCTATATACAGCAAAGGATCCATCTACAGGAAAGGATCTATAGACAGCAAAGGATCTATCTACAGCAAAAGATCTATTTACAGCAAAGGTTCTATCTACAGCAAAGGATCTATCTACAGGAAAGGATCTATCTACAGGAAAGGATCTATCTACAGCAAAGGATCTATCTACATCAAAGGATCTATCTACGGCAAAGGATTTATATATTTATTTATAGCAAAGGATCTTTGATCTATTTACATCAGTGGATCTATTTACAATAAATGATCTATCTACTACAAAAGATCTATCTACAATATGGGATATATCTACAGTAAAGGATCTATCTACTAAAAAGGATCTATCAACAGCAAACGATCTATCTACAACAAATGATCTATCTACAGTCAAGGATCTATCAAGAGCAAAGGATCTATAAACAGTAAAGATCTAGTAACAGCAAAAGTTCTATATTCTGCAAAGGATCTATCTACAGCAAAGGATCTATCTACAGGAAAGTATCAATCTACAGCAAAGGATCTATCCACAGCAAAGGATTTATCTACAGAAAAGGATTTATCTACAGCAAAGGATCTATCTACAGCAAAGTATCTATCTACAGCAAAGATCCATTTTACTGTAGGGTTCTATCTACAGCAAAGCTTTTATCTACAGTAAAGGATCTATCTACAGAAAAGGATTTATCTACAGAAAAGGATTTATCTACAGCGAAGGATCTATCTACAGCAAAGGATCTATCTACAGCAAAGGATCTATCTACAGCAAAGGATTTATATATTTATCTACAGCAAAGGATCCATCTACAGCAAATGATCTATCTACAGTCACGGATCTATCAAGAGCAAAGGATCTATATACAGCAAACGATCTAGTAACAGCAAAAGTTCTATATTCTGCAGAGGATCTATCTACAGCAAAGGATCTATCTACAGGAAAGTATCTATCTACAGCAAAGGATCTATCTACAGCAAAGGATCTATTTACATCAAAGAATCTATTAACAGCAGAGGAACCTTATACAGCAAAGGATCTATCTACAGCAAAGGATCTATCTACAGCAAAGGATCTATCTAAAGCAGAGTAATCTATCTACAGTAGGGGATCTATCTACAGCAAAGAATCAATATAAACCAAAGGATCTTTCTACAAAGCAGGATCTGTCAACAGCAAAGGATCTATCTACAGCAAATGATCTATTTACAGCAAAAGATCTTTCTACAAGAGAAAATCTTTCTACATTAAAGGATCTATCTACAGCAAAAGATCTAACTACAGCAAAGTGATCTATCTACAGTAAGGGATCTATCTACAGCAAAGAATCTATCTACACCAAAGGATCTTCATACAGCGAAAGATCTGTCAACAGCAAAGGATCTTTTTACTGCAAAGGATCTATCTACGGCAAAGGATTTATATATCTATTTATAGCAAAGGATCTTTGATCTATTTACATCAGTGGATCTATTTACAATAAATGATCTATCTACTACAAAAGATCTATCTACAGCAAAGGATCTATCTACAACAAAAAATCTATCTACAGCAAAAAATCTATCTACAGTAAAGGATCTATCTACAGCAAAGGATCTATCTACAGCAAAGGATCTATCTACAGCAAAGGATCTATCTATAGCAGGAGATCTATCTACAGTATAGGATCTATCTACAGCAAAGGATCTATCTACAATAAACGATATATCTACATCGAAGGATCTATAAACAGAATAGGATCTATCGACAGCAAAAGATCTATTTACAGCAAAAGTTCTATCTACAGCAAAGGATTTATCTACAGGAAAGGATCTATCTACAGGAAAGGATCTATTCACAGCAAAGGATCTATCTACAGTAAAGGATCTATCTACATCATATGATCAATCTACAGCAAAGGATCTTTTTACTGCAAAGGATCTATTTACAGCAGAAGATCTTTCTACAGCAGAATATCTTTCTACAGCAGAATATATTTCTGCAGCAAAAGATCTCTCTAAAGCAAAGTGTAGAGTCCATGTGATTACCCTGTAATAGTTAGCATATAAATAGCAAGTGCTCAATGCTTTGAGAGTTAGTTAGTTAGTTGAGTGTAGTGGAGTGGCAACACTCACTTAGAGTGTGACGCTCACACTCAGTTGGAGATATACTTTGGCTCGTGTTAATACCCACTCTCCCATTGGGACTCCTATCATGTCTAATGATATGGATCCCTACTCTATACCCTATCTATCCCTTAATATGTAAGCTACCTTAATCTGTATCGTAAGATAATTAATAAACTAATTAAACTCCCTAACTATTTCAATGAACCCTGTTTAAACCCTATTATATTATTTAATCAGATTTAAAATCTTACGTAACTAGAGGTAGCGAAAAAAGGATCTATTTACAGTATGGGACCTATCAACAGCAGAGCTTTTATCTACAGTAAATGATCTATCTACAGAAAAGGATCTATCTACAGAAGAGGATTTATCTACAGCGAAGGATCTATATACAACAAAGGATCTATCTACAGCAAAGGATTTATCTACGGCAAATGATTTATATATTTATTTATAGCAAAGGATCTTAGATCTATCAAAATCAGCGGATCTTTCTACAATAAATGATCTATCTACTACAAAAGATCTATCGACAGCAAAGGATCTATCTACAACAAAGAATCTAACTACATCAAAAAATCTATCTACAGTAAAGGATCTATCTACAGCAAAGGATCTATCTACAGCAAAGGATCTATCTACAGCAATGGATCTATCTACAGCAAGGTATCTATCTACAGCAAAGGATCTATCTACAATAAACGATATATCTACAGCGAAGGATCTATCTACAGCAAAGGATCCATCTACACCAAATGATCTATCTACAGCAAAGGATCAATCTACAGCAAAGGATCAATCTACAGCAAATAATCTATCCACAGTAAAGGGACTATATACAACAAAGGATCCATCTACAGTTAAGGATCTATCAACAGCAAAGGATCAATCTATAACAAAAGATCTATTTACAACAAAAGTTCTATCTACAGCAAAGAATCTATCTACAGCAAAGGATCTATCTACAGGAAAGGATCTATCTACAGCAAAGGATCTATTTACAGTAAAGGAGCTATCTACAGCAAGAGATCTATCAACACTGAGGGATCTATCTTCAGCAAAGGATCTATCTACAGCAAAGGATCTATTTTCAGCAAAGGATCTCTATACAGCATAGGATCTTTATACAGCATAGGATCTATGTACAATAATGGATCTATCTACTGCATAGGATACATCTACTGCAAAGAATCTATCTACAGCAAAGAATCTATCTTCAGCAAAGAATCTATCAACAGAAAAGGATTTATCTACAACAAAGGATCTATCTACAGCAATGGATCAATCTACAGCAAAGGATTTTTCTACAGTAAAAGAATTATCTACAGCAAAGGATCCATCTACAGCAAAGGTTCTATCTACAGCAAAGGATCCATCTTCAGCAAGGGATCTATCTCAGCAAAGGATCTTTAAACAGAATAGGATCTATCTATAGCAAATGATCAATCTATAGCAAAGGATATATCTACAGTAAAGGAACTCTATACAGCCATAGGATCCATTTATAGCAAAGGATCAATCTACAACAAAGGATCTATTTACAGCAAAGGATCTATCTACAGCAAAGGACCTATCTACAGCAAGGAATCTATTTACAGCGAAGGATCAATCTACAGCAAAGGATCTATCTACAGTAAAGGATCTATCTACAGCATAGGATCTATCTACAGCAAAGGATCTATCTACAGTAAGGGATCTTTTTGCAGCGAAGGATCAATCTACAGCAAAGGATCTATTTACAGCGAAGGATCGATCTACAGCAAAGGATCTATCTACAGCGAATGATCTATCTACAGCGATGGATCTATCTACAGTCAAGGATTTATCTACCGCAAAGGATCTATCTACAGCAAAGGATCAATCTACAGTTAAGGATCTATCTGAAGCAAAGGATCTATCTACAGCAAAGGATCTATCTAAAGCCAATGATCTATCTACAACAAATATCTATTTACAGCAGAGGAACTTTATTTAGCATGGATCTATCTACAGCAAAGGATCTATCTACAGCAAAGAATCTATCTACACCAAAGGATCTTTCTACAGTGCAGGATCTGTCAACAGCGAAGGATCTATCTACAGCAAAGGATCCATCTACAGCAAATGATCTATCTACAGTAAAGGATCTATTTACTGCAAAGGATCTGTCCACAGCAAAGGATCTATCAACAGCAAAGGATCTATCTACAGCAAAGGATCAATCTACAGCAAAAAATCAATCCACAGCAAAGGATCTATCTACAGTAAAGTAGCTATATACAGCAAAGGATCCATCTACAGGAAAGGAACTATAGACAGCAAAGGATCTATCTACAGCAAAAGATCTATTTACAGCAAAAGTTCTATCTACAGCAAAGGATCTATCTACAGGAAAGGATCTATATACAGGAAAGGATTTATCTACAGCAAAGGATCTATCTACAGTAATGGATCTATCTTCATCATATGATCAATCTACAGCAAGGGATCTACCTACAGCAAAGAATCTATTTACAGTTGAGGATCTATCTACAGCAATAGATCTATCTACAATATGGGATATATCTACAGTAAAGGATCTATCTACTACAAAGGATCTATCTACAGCAAACGATCTATCTACAACAAAGAATCTATCTACAGCAAAGGATCTATCTACAGCAAGGGATCTATCGACACTAATTGATCTATCAACAGCAAAGGATCCATCTACAGCAAATGATCTATCTACAGTCAAGGATCTATCAAGAGCAAAGGATCTATATACAGCAAAGATCTAGTAACAGCAAAAGTTCTATATTCTGCAAAGGATCTATCCACAGCAAAGGATCTATCTACAGGAAAATATCTATCTACAGCAAAGGATCTATCTACAGCAAAGGATTTATCTACAGAAAAGGATTTATCTACAGCAAAGGATCTATCTACAGCAAAGTATCTATCTACAGCAAAGATCCATTTTACTGTAGGGATCTATCAACAGCAAAGCTTTTATCTACAGTAAAGGATCTATCTACAGAAAAGGATCTATCTACAGAAAAGGATTTATCTACAGCGAAGGATCTATCTACAGCAGAGGATCTATCTACGGCAAAGGATTTATATATTTATCTACAGCAAAGGATCCATCTACAGCAAATGATCTATCTACAGTCACGGATCTATCAAGAGCAAAGGATCTATTTACATCAAAAGATCTAGTAACAGCAAAAGTTTTATATTCTGCAGAGGATCTATCTACAGCAAAGGATCTATCTACAGGAAAGTATCTATCTACAGCAAAGGATCTATCTACAGCATAGGATCTATTTACATCAAAGAATCTATTAACAGCAAAGGAACTTTATAAAGCAAAGGATCTATCTACAGCAAAGGATCTATCTACAGCAAAGGATCTATCTACAGCAGAGTAATCTATCTACAGTAGGGGATCTATCTACAGCAAAGAATCAATATAAACCAAAGGATCTTTATACAGCGAAAGATCTGTCAACAGCAAAGGATCTTTTTACTGCAAAAGATCTATTTACAGCAGAAAATCTTTCTACAGCAGAATATCTTTCTACAGCAGAATATCTTCCTACAGCAAAAGATCTCTCTAAAGCAAAGGATCTATTTACAGTATGGGACCTATCAACAGCAAAGCTTTTATCTACAGTAAATGATCTATATACAGAAAAGGATCTATCTACAGAAGAGGATTTATCTACAGCGAAGGATCTATATACAACAAAGGATCTATCTACAGCAAAGGATTTATCTACGGCAAAGGATTTATATATTTATTTATAGCAAAGGATCTTAGATCTATCTACATCAGTGGATCTATCTACAATGAATGATCTATCTACTACAAAAGATCTATCTACAGCAAAGGATCTATCTACAACAAAGAATCTAACTACAGCAAAAAATCTATCTACAGTAAAGGATCTATCTACAGCAAAAGATCTATCTACAGCAAAGGATCTATCTACAGCAATGGATCTATCTAAAGCAAGGGATCTATCTACAGCAAAGGATCTATCTACAATAAACGATATATCTACAGCGAAGAATCTATCTACAGCAAAGGATCCATCTACAGCAAGGGATCTATCTACAGTAAAGGATCTATTTACTGCAAAGGATCTGTCCACAGCAAAGGATCTATCTACAACAAAGAATCTATCTACAGCAAAGAATCTATGTTCAGCAAAGAATCTATCAACAGCAAAGGATCTATCTACAGCAAAGGATCAATCTACAGCAAAAAATCAATCCACAGCAAAGGATCGATCTACAGTAAAACAGCTATATACAGCAAAGGATCCATCTACAGGAAAGGATCTATAGACAGCAAAGGATCTATCTACAGCAAAAGATCTATTTACAGCAAAAGTTCTATCTACAGCAAAGGATCTATCTACAGGAAAGGATCTATCTACAGGAAAGGATCTATCTACAGCAAAGGATCTATCTACATCAAAGGATCTATCTACGGCAAAGGATTTATATATTTATTTATAGCAAAGGATCTTTGATCTATTTACATCAGTGGATCTATTTACAATAAATGATCTATCTACTACAAAAGATCTATCTACAATATGGGATATATCTACAGTAAAGGATCTATCTACTAAAAAGGATCTATCAACAGCAAACGATCTATCTACAACAAATGATCTATCTACAGTCAAGGATCTATCAAGAGCAAAGGATCTATAAACAGTAAAGATCTAGTAACAGCAAAAGTTCTATATTCTGCAAAGGATCTATCTACAGCAAAGGATCTATCTACAGGAAAGTATCTATCTACAGCAAAGGATCTATCCACAGCAAAGGATTTATCTACAGAAAAGGATTTATCTACAGCAAAGGATCTATCTACAGCAAAGTATCTATCTACAGCAAAGATCCATTTTACTGTAGGGTTCTATCTACAGCAAAGCTTTTATCTACAGTAAAGGATCTATCTACAGAAAAGGATTTATCTACAGAAAAGGATTTATCTACAGCGAAGGATCTATCTACAGCAAAGGATCTATCTACAGCAAAGGATCTATCTACGGCAAAGGATTTATATATTTATCTACAGCAAAGGATCCATCTACAGCAAATGATCTATCTACAGTCACGGATCTATCAAGAGCAAAGGATCTATATACAGCAAACGATCTAGTAACAGCAAAAGTTCTATATTCTGCAGAGGATCTATCTACAGCAAAGGATCTATCTACAGGAAAGTATCTATCTACAGCAAAGGATCTATCTACAGCAAAGGATCTATTTACATCAAAGAATCTATTAACAGCAGAGGAACCTTATACAGCAAAGGATCTATCTACAGCAAAGGATCTATCTACAGCAAAGGATCTATCTAAAGCAGAGTAATCTATCTACAGTAGGGGATCTATCTACAGCAAAGAATCAATATAAACCAAAGGATCTTTCTACAAAGCAGGATCTGTCAACAGCAAAGGATCTATCTACAGCAAATGATCTATTTACAGCAAAAGATCTTTCTACAAGAGAAAATCTTTCTACATTAAAGGATCTATCTACAGCAAAAGATCTAACTACAGCAAAGTGATCTATCTACAGTAAGGGATCTATCTACAGCAAAGAATCTATCTACACCAAAGGATCTTCATACAGCGAAAGATCTGTCAACAGCAAAGGATCTTTTTACTGCAAAGGATCTATCTACGGCAAAGGATTTATATATCTATTTATAGCAAAGGATCTTTGATCTATTTACATCAGTGGATCTATTTACAATAAATGATCTATCTACTACAAAAGATCTATCTACAGCAAAGGATCTATCTACAACAAAAAATCTATCTACAGCAAAAAATCTATCTACAGTAAAGGATCTATCTACAGCAAAGGATCTATCTACAGCAAAGGATCTATCTACAGCAAAGGATCTATCTATAGCAGGAGATCTATCTACAGTATGGGATCTATCTACAGCAAAGGATCTATCTACAATAAACGATATATCTACATCGAAGGATCTATAAACAGAATAGGATCTATCGACAGCAAAAGATCTATTTACAGCAAAAGTTCTATCTACAGCAAAGGATTTATCTACAGGAAAGGATCTATCTACAGGAAAGGATCTATTCACAGCAAAGGATCTATCTACAGTAAAGGATCTATCTACATCATATGATCAATCTACAGCAAAGGATCTTTTTACTGCAAAGGATCTATTTACAGCAGAAGATCTTTCTACAGCAGAATATCTTTCTACAGCAGAATATATTTCTGCAGCAAAAGATCTCTCTAAAGCAAAGTGTAGAGTCCATGTGATTACCCTGTAATAGTTAGCATATAAATAGCAAGTGCTCAATGCTTTGAGAGTTAGTTAGTTAGTTGAGTGTAGTGGAGTGGCAACACTCACTTAGAGTGTGACGCTCACACTCAGTTGGAGATATACTTTGGCTCGTGTTAATACCCACTCTCCCATTGGGACTCCTATCATGTCTAATGATATGGATCCCTACTCTATACCCTATCTATCCCTTAATATGTAAGCTACCTTAATCTGTATCGTAAGATAATTAATAAACTAATTAAACTCCCTAACTATTTCAATGAACCCTGTTTAAACCCTATTATATTATTTAATCAGATTTAAAATCTTACGTAACTAGAGGTAGCGACAAAAGGATCTATTTACAGTATGGGACCTATCAACAGCAGAGCTTTTATCTACAGTAAATGATCTATCTACAGAAAAGGATCTATCTACAGAAGAGGATTTATCTACAGCGAAGGATCTATATACAACAAAGGATCTATCTACAGCAAAGGATTTATCTACGGCAAATGATTTATATATTTATTTATAGCAAAGGATCTTAGATCTATCAAAATCAGCGGATCTTTCTACAATAAATGATCTATCTACTACAAAAGATCTATCGACAGCAAAGGATCTATCTACAACAAAGAATCTAACTACATCAAAAAATCTATCTACAGTAAAGGATCTATCTACAGCAAAGGATCTATCTACAGCAAAGGATCTATCTACAGCAATGGATCTATCTACAGCAAGGTATCTATCTACAGCAAAGGATCTATCTACAATAAACGATATATCTACAGCGAAGGATCTATCTACAGCAAAGGATCCATCTACACCAAATGATCTATCTACAGCAAAGGATCAATCTACAGCAAAGGATCAATCTACAGCAAATAATCTATCCACAGTAAAGGGACTATATACAACAAAGGATCCATCTACAGTTAAGGATCTATCAACAGCAAAGGATCAATCTATAACAAAAGATCTATTTACAACAAAAGTTCTATCTACAGCAAAGAATCTATCTACAGCAAAGGATCTATCTACAGGAAAGGATCTATCTACAGCAAAGGATCTATTTACAGTAAAGGAGCTATCTACAGCAAGAGATCTATCAACACTGAGGGATCTATCTTCAGCAAAGGATCTATCTACAGCAAAGGATCTATTTTCAGCAAAGGATCTCTATACAGCATAGGATCTTTATACAGCATAGGATCTATGTACAATAATGGATCTATCTACTGCATAGGATACATCTACTGCAAAGAATCTATCTACAGCAAAGAATCTATCTTCAGCAAAGAATCTATCAACAGAAAAGGATTTATCTACAACAAAGGATCTATCTACAGCAATGGATCAATCTACAGCAAAGGATTTTTCTACAATAAAAGAATTATCTACAGCAAAGGATCCATCTACAGCAAAGGTTCTATCTACAGCAAAGGATCCATCTTCAGCAAGGGATCTATCTCAGCAAAGGATCTTTAAACAGAATAGGATCTATCTATAGCAAATGATCAATCTATAGCAAAGGATATATCTACAGTAAAGGAACTCTATACAGCCATAGGATCCATTTATAGCAAAGGATCAATCTACAACAAAGGATCTATTTACAGCAAAGGATCTATCTACAGCAAAGGACCTATCTACAGCAAGGAATCTATTTACAGCGAAGGATCAATCTACAGCAAAGGATCTATCTACAGTAAAGGATCTATCTACAGCATAGGATCTATCTACAGCAAAGGATCTATCTACAGTAAGGGATCTTTTTGCAGCGAAGGATCAATCTACAGCAAAGGATCTATTTACAGCGAAGGATCGATCTACAGCAAAGGATCTATCTACAGCGAATGATCTATCTACAGCGATGGATCTATCTACAGTCAAGGATTTATCTACCGCAAAGGATCTATCTACAGCAAAGGATCAATCTACAGTTAAGGATCTATCTGAAGCAAAGGATCTATCTACAGCAAAGGATCTATCTAAAGCCAATGATCTATCTACAACAAATATCTATTTACAGCAGAGGAACTTTATTTAGCATGGATCTATCTACAGCAAAGGATCTATCTACAGCAAAGAATCTATCTACACCAAAGGATCTTTCTACAGTGCAGGATCTGTCAACAGCAAAGGATCTATCTACAGCAAATGATTTATTTAAAGCAAAAGATCTTTCTACAACAGAGGATCTTTCTACATTAAAGGATCAATCTACAGCAAATGATCTATCTACAGCAAAGTGATCTATCTACAGTAAGGGATCTATCTACAGCATAGAATCTATCTACACTATAGGATCTTTTTTACAGCGAAATATCTGTCAACAGCAAAGGATCTTTCTACTGCAAAGGATCTATTTACAGCAGAAGATATTTCTACAGCAGAGGATCTTTCTACAGCAAAGGATCTATCTACAGCAAAGGATCTATCAACGGCAAAGAATTTATTTATTTATTTATAGCAAAGGATCTTAGATCTATATACATCAGTGGATCTATCTACAATATATAATTTATCTACTACAAAAGATCTATCTATCTACAGCAAAGGATCTATCTACAACAAAAAATCTATCTACAGCAAAAAATCTATCTACAGTAAAGGATCTATCTACAGCAAAGGACCTATCTACAGCAAAGGATCTATCTACAGCAAAGGATCTATCTACAGCAAGGGATCTATCTATAGTATAGGATCTATCTACAGCAAAGGATCTATCTACAATAAACGATATATCTACAGCGAAGGATCTATCTACAGCAAAGGATCCATCTACAGCAAAGGATCTATCTACAGTACAGGATTTATTTACTGCAAAGGATCTGTCCACAGCAAAGGATCAATCTACAACAAAAAATCTATCTACAGCAAAGAATCTATGTTCAGCAAAGAATCTATCAACAGCAAAGGATCTATCTACAGCAAAGTAATCTAACTACAGTAAGGGATCTATCTACAGCAAAGAATCAATCTTCACCAAAGGATCTTTCTACAGTGCAGGATCTGTCAATATCAAAGGATCTTTCTACTGCAAAGGATCTATTTACAGCAGAATATCTTTCTACAGCAAAATATCTTTCTACAGCCAAAAATCTCAATAAAGCAAAGGATCTATTTACAGTATGGGATCTATCTACAACAAAGCTTTTATCAACAGTAAATGATCTATCTACAGAAAAGGATCTATCTACAAAAGAGGATTTATCTACAGCGAAAGATCTAACTACAGCAAAGGATCTATCTACAGCAAAGGACCTATCTACAGCAAAGGATCTATCTACAGCAAAGGATCTATCTACAGCAAGGGATCTATCTACAGTATAGGATCTATCTACAGCAAAGGATCTATCTACAATAAACGATATATCTACAGCGAAGGATCTATCTACAGCAAAGGATCCATCTATAGCAAAGGATCTATCTACAGTACAGGATTTATTTACTGCAAAGGATCTGTCCACAGCAAAGGATCAATCTACAACAAAGAATCTATCTACAGCTAAGAATCTATGTTCAGCAAAGAATCTATCAACAGCAAAGAATCTATCTATAGCAAAGGATCTATCTACAGCAAAGGATCTTTCTACGTCTAGGGATCTATCTACGGCGAAGGATTTATTTACATATTTACACAAAAGGATCTTAGATCTATCTACAGCAAATGATCTATCTACAGTAAAGGATCTATCTACTACAAAGGATCTATATACAGCAAACGATCTATCTACAACAAAGAATCTATCTACAGCAAAGAATATATCTATAGGAAAGTATCTATCTACAGCAAAGGATCTATCTTCAGCAAAGGATTTATCTACAGAAAAAGATTTATCTACAGCAAAGGATCTATCTACAGCAAAAGATCTATCTACAGCAAAGATCCATTTTACTGTTTGGGATCTATCTACAGCAAAGCTTTTATCTACAGTAAAGGATCTATCTACAGAAAAGGATCTATCTACAGAAAAGGATTTATATAAGGCGAAGAATCTATCTACAGCAAAGGATCTATCTACTACAAAAGATCTATCTACAGCAAAGGATCTATCTACAGCAAAGGATCTATCTACAGCATAGAATCTATATACAGCAAAAGATCTATCTACAGTAAAGAATCTATCTAAAGCAAAGTATCTATCTACAGTAAAGAATTTATCTACTGCAAAGGATCTATCTACAGCAAAGGATCAATCTACAGTTAAGGATCTATCTCAAGCAAAGGATCTATCTACAGCAAAGGATCAATCTAAAGATAATGATCTATTTACATCAAAGGAACTATTAACAGCAGAGGAACTTTATACAGCAAAGGATCTATCTACAGCAAAATATCTATCTACAGCAAAGGATCTATCTACAGCAAAGTAATCTATCTACAGTAAGGGATCTATCTACAGCAAAGAATCAAACTAAACCAAAGGATCTTTCTACAGAGCAGGATCTGTCAACAGCAAAGGATCTTTCTACTGCAAAGGATCTATTTACAGCAAAAGATCTTTCTACAGCAAAATATCTTTCTACACCCAAGGATCTCAATAAAGCAAAGGATCTATTTAGAGTATGGGATCTATCTACAGCAAAGCTTTCATCTACAGTAAATGATCTATCTACAGAAAAGGATCTATCTACAAAAGAGGATTTATTTACAGCAAAATATCTATCTACAGCAAAGGATCTATCTACAGCAAAGCATCTATCTACGGCAAAGGATTTATATATTTATTTATAGCAAAGGATCTTTGATCTATTTACATCAGTGGATCTATCTACAGCAAAGGATCTATCTACAGCAAAGCATCTATCTACGGCAAAGGATTTATATATTTATTTATAGCAAAGGATCTTAGATCTATTTACATCAGTGGATCTGTCTACAATAAATGATCTATCTACTACAAAAGATCTATCTACAGCAAAGGATCTATCTACAACAAAGAATCTATCTACAGCAAAAAATCTATCTACAGTAAAGGATCTATCTACAGCAAAGGATCTATCTACAGCAAAGGATCTATCTACAGCAAAGGATATATCTACAGCAAGGGATCTATCTACAGTATAGGATCTATCTACAGCAAAGGATCTATCTACAATAAACGATATATCTACAGTGAAGGATCTATCTACAGCAAAGGATCCATCTACAGCAAAGGATCTATCTACAGTAAAGGATTTATTTACTGCAAAGGATCTGTCCACAGCAAAGGATCAATCTACAACAAAGAATCTATCTACAGCAAAGAATCTATGTTCAGCAAAGAATCTATCAACAGCAAAGGATCTATCTACAGCAAAGGATCAATCTACAGCAAAAAATCATCCCACAGAAAAGGATCTATCTACAGTAAAGTAGTTCTATACAGCAAAGGATCCATCTACAGGAAAGGATTTATCTACAGCAAAGGATCCATCTACAGCAAAGGATCTATCTTCAGCAAAGGATCTTTCTACAGAATAGGATCTATCTTCAGCGGAGGATCTATCTACAGCAAATGATCAATTTATAGCAAAGGATATATCTACAGTAAAGAAACTCTATACAGCTATAGGATCCATTTACAGCAAAGAATCTGTCTACAACAAAGGATCTATCTACAGCAAAGATGGTATTTATAGCGGAGAATCTTTCTTCATCAAAGGATCTACTACAGAAAAGGATTTATCTTCAGCAAAGGATCTATCTACATAAAAATATCTATCAACAGCAAAAGATCTATCTACAATAAGGGATCTATCTACAGTAAAGGATATATCTATATCAAAGGATCTATCTACAGCAAGAGCATTAATCTACAGCAAATGATCTATTTGCAGCAGAGAATCTATCTATAGCAAAGGATCTATCTACAGCAAAGGATCTTTCTACGTCAAGGGATCTATCTACAGCGAAGGATTTATTTATATATTTACACAAAAGGATTTTAGATCTATCTACAGCAAATGATCTATCTACAGTAAAGGATCTATCTACTACAAATGATCTATATACAGCAAACGATCTATCTACAACAAAGAATCTATCTACAGCAAAGAATATATCTACAGTAAAGGATCTATCTACAGCAAATGATCTATCTACAGCAAAGCATCTATCTATAGCAAAGGATCTATCTACAGTCAAGGATCCATCTACAGCAAAGGATCTATCTACAGTCAAGGATCTACCTACTGCAAAGGATCTGTCTACAGCAAAGGATCTATCTACAACAAAGAATCTATTTACAGCAAAAGATCTTTCTACAATAGAGGATCTTTCTACATTAAAGGATCTATCTACAGCAAATGGTCTATCTACAGCAAAGTGATCTATCTACAGTAAGGGATCTATCTACATCAAATGATCTATTTAAAGCAGACGATCTTTCTACAGCAGAGGATCTTTCTACAGAAAAGGATCTCTCAACAGCAAAGGATCTATTCACTCTATGGTATCTATCTACAGAAAAAGGATTTATCTACAGCGAAGGATCTATCTACAGCAAAGGATCTATCTACAACAGAGGATCTATATACAGCAAAGGATTTATTCTTCTATTTATAGCAAAGGATCTTAGATCTATTTACATCAAAAGATCTATCTACGATAAATGATCTATCTACTACAAAAGATCTATCTACAGCAATGGATCTATCTACAACGAAGGATCTATCTACAGCAATGGATCAATCTACAGCAAAGGATTTTTCTACAGTAAAAGAACTATCTACAGCAAAGGATCCATCAACAGCAAAGTATTTTTCTACAGCAAATGATCCATCTAAAGCAAAGGATCTATCTTCAGCAATGGATCTTTCTACAGAATAGGATCTATCTACAGCAAAGGATCTATTTATAGCGGAAAATCTTTCTACAGCAAAGGATCTACTATAGCAAAGGATCTATCTTCAGCAAAGGATCTATCTACAGCAAAGGATCTATCTACAGCAAAGGACCTATCTACAGTAAGAGATCCATTTACAGCGAAGGATCAATCTACAGCAAAGCATCTATCTACAGCAAAGGATCTATCAACAGCAAAGGATCTATCTACAGCAAAGGATCTATCTACAGTCAAGGATTTATCTACTGCAAAGGATCTATCTAAAGCAAAGGATCAATCTACAGTTAAGGATCTATCTTAAGCAAAGGATCTATCTACAGCTAAGGATAAATCTAAAGCCAATGATCTATATTCATCAAAGGATCTATTAACAGCAGAGGAACTTTATACAGCAAAGGATCTATCTACAGCAAAATATCTATCTACAGCAAAGGATCTATCTACAGCAAAGTAATCTAACTACAGTAAGGGATCTATCTACAGCAAAGAATCAATCTACACCAAAGGATCTTTCTTCTGTGCAGGATCTGTCAACATCAAAGGATCTTTCTACTGAAAAGGATCTATTTACAGCAGAAGATCTTTCTACAGCAAAATATCTTTCTACAGCCAAGGATCTCAATAAAGCAAAGGATCTATTTACAGTATGGGATCTATCTACAACAAAGCTTTTATCAACAGTAAATGATCTATCTACAGAAAAGAATCTATCTACAAAAGAGGATTTATCTACAGCGAAAGATCTATCTACAGCAAAGGATCTATCTACAGCAAAGGATCTATCAACGGCAAAGAATTTATTTATTTATTTATAGCAAAGGATCTTAGATCTATATACATCAGTGGATCTATCTACAATATATAATTTATCTACTACAAAAGATCTATCTACAGCAAAGGATCTATCTACAACAAAAAATCTATCTACAGCAAAAAATCTATCAACAGTAAAGGATCTATCTACAGCAAAGGACCTATCTACAGCAAAGGATCTATCTACAGCAAAGGATCTATCTACAGCAAGGGATCTATCTATAGTATAGGATCTATCTACAGCAAAGGATCTATCTACAATAAACGATATATCTACAGCGAAGGATCTATCTACAGCAAAGGATCCATCTACAGCAAAGGATCTATCTACAGTACAGGATTTATTTACTGCAAAGGATCTGTCCACAGCAAAGGATCAATCTACAACAAAGAATCTATCTACAGCAAAGAATCTATGTTCAGCAAAGAATCTATCAACAGCAAAGGATCTATCTACAGCAAAGTAATCTAACTACAGTAAGGGATCTATCTACAGCAAAGAATCAATCTACACCAAAGGATCTTTCTACAGTGCAGGATCTGTCAACATCAAAGGATCTTTCTACTGCAAAGGATCTATTTACAGCAGAAGATCTTTCTACAGCAAAATATCTTTCTACAGCCAAAAATCTCAATAAAGCAAAGGATCTATTTACAGTATGGGATCTATCTACAACAAAGCTTTTATCAACAGTAAATGATCTATCTACAGAAAAGGATCTATCTACAAAAGAGGATTTATCTACAGCGAAAGATCTAACTACAGCAAAGGATCTATCTACAGCAAAGGATCTATCAACGGCAAAGGATTAATTTATTTATTTATAGCGAAGGATCTAAGATCTATTTACATCAGTGGATCTATCTACAATATATGATCTATCTACTACAAAAGATAATTTGTTGTAGATAGTTCCTTTACTGTAGATAGATCCTTTTCTGTAGATAGATCTTTTTCTGTAGATAGATCTTTTATTGTAGATAAAACCGTTGCTCTAGATGGATCCCATACTGTAAATAGATCCTTTGCTGTAGATAGATCCTTTGCTGTAGATCGATCCCCTACTGTAGATAGATCACTTTGCTGTAGATAGATCCTTTGCTAAGGATAGATCCTTTGCTGTAGATAGATTTTTTGCTGTAGATAGATCCCTTACTGTAGATAGAACACTTTGCTGTAGATAGATCATTTGCTGTAGATCGATCCCCTACTGTAGATAGATCACTTTGCTGTAGATAGATCCTTTGCTAAAGATAGATCCTTTGCTGTAGATAGATTCTTTGCTGCAGATAGATCCCTTATTGTTGATAGATCTTTTGCAGGAGATAGATCCTTTACTGTAGATAGATCCTTTGCTGTAGATGGATCCTTGTCTGCAGATAGATCCTTTGCTGTAGATAAATCGTTTGTTGTAGATAGATACTTTGCTGTAGATAGATCCTTTACTGTAGATAGATCCTTTGCTGTAGATAGATCCTTAGCTGTAGATAGATCCTTTGATGTAGATAGATCCTATGCTGTAGATAGATTCTTTACTGTAGATAGATTTTTTTCTGCAAATATATCCTTTTCTGTAGAAAGATCCTTTACTGTAGATAAAACCTTTGCTGTTGATAGATCTCATACTATAAATAAACCTTTTTTTTTGATAGATCCCATACTGTAAATAAAACCTTCGCTGTAGATAGATCCCATACTGTAAATAGATCCTTTTCCGTAGATAGATCCCTTGCCGTAAATAAATCCTTTGCTGTAGATAGATCCTTTGCTTTTGACAGATCTTTCGCTGTAGAAAGATCCTTTGTTGTAGATTGATTCTTTGCTGTAGATAGATCCCTTACTGTAGATAGATCACTTTTCTGTAGATAGATCTTTTGCTGTAGATAGATCGCTTACTGTAGATGGATCACTTTGCTGTAGATAGATCCTTCGCTGAAGATAGATCCTTTGCTGTAGATAGATCCTTTGCTGCAGATAGATCCCTTATTGTTGATAGATTTTATGCTGTAGGTAGCTCCTTCACTGTAAATAGATCCTTTGCTGTAGATAGATCCTTTCCTGTAGATAGATCTTTTGCTGTAGATAGATCCTTTGCTGTAGATAGAATTTTCGTTGTAAGTAGATCTTTTGCTATAGATTGATCCTTTGCTGTTGACAGATCCTGCGCTGTAGAAAGATCCTTTGGTGTAGACAGATAATTTGCTGTAGATGGATCCATTACTGAATATAAATCACTTTGCTGTAGATAGATCCTTTGCTGTAGATAGATCCTTTGCTGTATAAAGTTCTGCTGTTGTAAATAGATCCTTTTTTGTAGATAAATCGTTGGCTTTAGATAGATCCTTTGCTGTAGATAGATCCTTTGCTTAAGATAGATCCTTAAATGTAGATTGATCTTTTGCTGTAGAGAGATCCTTTGCAGTAGATAAATCCTTGACTGTAGATAGATCATTTGCTGTAGATAGATCCTTTGCTGTAGTTAGATCCTTTGCTGTAGATAGCTCTTTTGCTGTAGATAGATCTTTTGCTGTAGATAGCACCTTTACTGTAAATAGATTTTTTGCTGCAGATAGGTCCCTTGACTGTAGATAGATCCTTTGCTGTAGATAGATCCTTATTGTAGATAGGTCCTTTGCTGAAGATAGATCCTGTGCTGTAGATAGATCCTTTGCTGCAGATAGATCCCTCATTAATGATAGATCTTTTGCTGTATAAAGATCCATTGCTGAAGATAGATCCTTTGCTGTAGATAGATCCTTTGCTGCAGATAGATGCCTCATTGTTGACAGATCTTTTGCTGTAGATAGCTCCTTTGTTGTAGATAGATCCTTTGCTGCAGATAGATCCCTCATTGTTGATAGATCATTTGCTGTAGATAGCTCCTTTACTGTAAATAGATCCTTTGCTGTAGATAGATCCTTTCCTGTAGATAGATCCTTTGCTGTAGATAGATCCTCTGCTGTAGAGAGAACTTTTGTTGTAAATAGATCTTTTGTTATAGATTGATCCTTTGCTGTTGATAGATCCTTAACTGTATATGGATCCTTTGCTGTATATAGTCCCGTTACTTTAGATAGATCATTGTCTGTAGATTGATCCTTTGCTGTAGATAGATCATTTGCTGTAGATAGATTATCTGCTGAACATAGATTCTTTGTTGTAGATAGATCCTTTTCTGTAGACAGATCCTTTGCAGTAGATAGATCCTTTACTGTAGATAGATCCTTTGCTGTAGATAGATTCTTAGCTGTACATAGATTCTTTGTTGTAGATATATCCTTTGCTGTAGATAGATCCTTTGTAGTAGATAGATCTTTCACTGTAGATAGATCCTTAGCTGTAGATAGATCTAAGATCCTTTGCTGTAAATAAATAAATAAATCCTTTGCCGTAGATAGATCCCTTGCCGTAGATAGATCCTTTGCTGTAGATAGATCCTTTGCTGTAGATAGATTCTTCGCTGTTAATAGATCCTTTTCTGTATATAGATCCTTTCCTGTAGATAGATCTTTTATTGTAGATTAAACCGTTGCTGTAGATAGATCCCATAATGAAAATAGATCCTTTGCTGTAGATAGAACCTTTGCTGTAGAAAAATCCTCTGCTGTAGAAAGATCTCTTGCTGTAAATAGATCCATTGCTGTAGATAGATCCTTTGCTGTTGACAGATCTTTCGCTGTAGAAAGATCCTTTGGTGTGAATAGATTCTTTGCTGTAGATAGATCCCTTACTGTAGATAGATCACTTTGCTTTAGATAGATCATTTGCTGTAGATAGATCACTTACTGTAGTTAGATCACTTTGCTGTAGATAGATCCTTTGCTGAAGATAGATCTTTTGCTGTAGATAGATCCTTTGCTGCAGATAGATCCCTTATTGTTGATAGATCCTTTGCTGTAGATAGACTCTTTGCTATAGATAGAACTTTTGTTGTAAATAGATCTTTCGCTATAGATTGATCCTTTGCTGTTGACAGATCCTGCGCTGTAGAAAGATCTTTTGGTGTAAACAGATTCTTTGCTGCAGATAGATTGTTTGCTGCAGATAGATCCTTTGCTGCAGATAGATCCTTTGCTGCAGATAGATCCCTTATTGTAGATAGATCTTTTGCTGTTGATAGCTCCTTTACTGTAAATAGATCCTATGCGGTATAAAGATCCTTTGCTTAAGATAAATCCTTTGCTGTAAATAGATCCTTTGCTGTGAATTGATCATATGATGTAGATAGATCCTTTACTGTAGATAGGTCCTTTGTTGTAGATAAATCCTTTGCTGTAGATATATCCTTTGCAGAAGATAGATCCTTTACTGTAGATAGATCCTTTGCTGTAGATGGATCCTTGTCTGTAGATAGATCCTTTGCAGTAGATAAATCGTTTGTTATCTACAGCAAAGGATCTATCTACAGCAACTGTTCTATCTACAATAAAGAATCTATGTACAGCAAAGAATCTATCTACAGTAAAGAATCTATCTACCGCATAGGATTTATCTACAGCAAAGGATCTATCTACAGCAAAGGATCTATCTACAGCAAAGGATCTATCTACAGTAAAGGATCTATCTACAGCAA
This sequence comes from Caprella mutica, assembly GCA_947561585.1. Taxonomy (NCBI): domain Eukaryota; kingdom Metazoa; phylum Arthropoda; class Malacostraca; order Amphipoda; family Caprellidae; genus Caprella; species Caprella mutica. The sequence continues at coordinate 25,270 of CANNZV010004864.1, forward strand.
AGTATCTATCTACAGCAAACGATTTATCTACAGCAAAGTATCTATCTACAGATAAGGATCCATCCACAGCAAAGGGTTTATCTACAGTAAAGGATATATCTACTGAAAAGGATCTATCTACAGCAAAGGATCTATCTACAGCAAAGGACCTATCTACAGTAAAGGATCTATCTACATCATATGATCAATCCACAGCGAGGGATCTATCTACAGCAAAAGATCTATTTATACCGTTGCTGTAGATAGATCCCATACTGAAAATAGATCCTTTGCTGTAGATAGATCCTTCGCTGTAGAAAAATCCTCTGCTGTAGAAAGATCCCTTGCCGTAGATAGATTCTTTGCTGTAGATAGATCCTTTGCTTAAGATAGATCCTTAAATGTAGATTGATCTTTTGCTGTAGAGAGATCCTTTGCAGTAGATAAATCCTGGACTGTAGATAGATCATTTGCTGTAGATAGATCCTTTGCTGTAGATAGATCCTTTGCTGTAGATAGATCTTTTGCTGTAGATAGATCTTTTGCTGTAGATAGCTCCTTTACTGTAAATAGATTCTTTGCTGCAGATAGGTCCCTCGACTGTAGATAGATCCTTTGCTGTAGATAGATCCTTATTGTAGATAGGTCCATTGCTGAATATAGATCCTTTACTGTAGATAGATCCTTTGCTGCAGATAGATCCCTCATTGTTGATAGATCTTTTGCTGTATAAAGATCCTTTGCTGAACATAGATCCTTTGCTGTAGATAGATCCTTTGCTGCAGATAGATGCCTCATTGTTGACAGATCTTTTGCTGTAGATAGCTCCTTTGCTGTAGATAGATCCTTTGTTGCAGATAGATCCCTCATTGTTGATAGATCATTTGCTGTAGATAGATCCTTTGCTTAAGATAGATCCTTAAATGTAGATTGATCTTTTGCTGTAGAGAGATTATTTGCAGTAGATAAATCCTTGACTGTAGATAGATTATTTGCTGTAGATAGATCATTGGCTTTAGATAGATCCTTTGCTGTAGATAGATCCTTTGCTTAAGATAGATCCTTAAATGTAGATTGATCTTTTGCTGTAGAGAGATCCTTTGCAGTAGATAAATCCTTGACTGTAGATAGATCATTTGCTGTAGATAGATCCTTTGCTGTAGATAGATCCTTTGCTGTAGATAGATCTTTTGCTGTAGATAGATCTTTTGCTGTAGATAGCTCCTTTACTGTAAATAGATTCTTTGCTGCAGATAGGTCCCTTGACTGTAGATAGATCCTTTGCTGTAGATAGATCCTTATTGTAGATGGGTCCTTTGCTGAAGATAGATCCTTTGCTGTAGATAGATCCTTTGCTGCAGATAGATCCCTCATTGTTGATAGATCTTTTGCTCTATAAATATCCTTTGCTGAAGATAGATCCTTTGCTGTAGATAGATCCTTTGCTGGATATAGATGCCTCATTGTTGACAGATCTTTTGCTGTAGATAGCTCTTTTGCTGTATATAGATCCTTTGCTGCAGATAAATCCCTCATTGTTGATAGATCATTTGCTGTAGATAGCTCCTTTACTGTAAATAGATCCTTTTCTGTAGATAGATCCTTTCCTGTAGATAGATCCTTTGCTGTAGATAGATCCTCTGCTGTAGATAAAACTTTTGTTGTAAATAGATCTTTTGTCATAGATTGATCCTTTGCTGTTGATAGATCCTTAACTGTATATGGATCCTTTGCTGTATATAGTCCCGTTACTTTAGATAGATCATTGTCTGTAGATTGATCCTTTGCTGTAGATAGATCATTTGCTGTAGATAGATTATCTGCTGAACATAGATTCTTTGTTGTAGATAGATCCTTTGCTGTAGACAGATCCTTTGCAGTAGATAGATCCTTTACTGTAGATAGATCCTTTGCTGTAGATAGATTCTTAGCTGTACATAGATTCTTTGTTGTAGATATATCCTTTGCTGTAGATAGATCCTTTGTAGTAGATAGATCTTTCACTGTAGATAGATCCTTAGCTGTAGATAGATCTAAGATCCTTTGCTGTAAATAAATAAATAAATCCTTTGCCGTAGATAGATCCCTTGCCGTAGATAGATCCTTTGCTGTAGATAGATCCTTTGCTGTAGATAGATTCTTCGCTGTTAATAGATCCTTTTCTGTATATAGATCCTTTCCTGTAGATAGATCTTTTATTGTAGATTAAACCGTTGCTGTAGATAGATCCCATAATGAAAATAGATCCTTTGCTGTAGATAGAACCTTTGCTGTAGAAAAATCCTCTGCTGTAGAAAGATCTCTTGCTGTAAATAGATCCATTGCTGTAGATAGATCCTTTGCTGTTGACAGATCTTTCGCTGTGGAAAGATCCCTTGGTGTGGATAGATTCTTTGCTGTAGATAGATCCCTTACTGTAGATAGATCACTTTGCTTTAGATAGATCATTTGCTGTAGATAGATCACTTACTGTAGTTAGATCACTTTGCTGTAGATAGATCCTTTGCTGAAGATTGATCTTTTGCTGTAGATAGATCCTTTGCTGCAGATAGATCCCTTATTGTTGATAGATCCTTTGCTGTAGATAGACTCTTTGCTATAGATAGAACTTTTGTTGTAAATAGATCTTTCGCTATAGATTGATCCTTTGCTGTTGACAGATCCTGCGCTGTAGAAAGATATTTTGGTGTAAACAGATTCTTTGCTGCAGATAGATTGTTTGCTGCAGATAGATCCTTTGCTGCAGATAGATCCTTTGCTGCAGATAGATCCCTCATTGTAGATAGATCTTTTGCTGTTGATAGCTCCTTTACTGTAAATAGATCCTATGCTGTATAAAGATCCTTTGCTTAAGATAAATCCTTTGCTGTAAATAGATCCTTTGCTGTGAATTGATCATATGATGTAGATAGATCCTTTACTGTAGATAGGTCCTTTGTTGTAGATAAATCCTTTGCTGTAGATATATCCTTTGCAGTAGATAGATCCTTTACTGTAGATAGATCCTCTGCTGTAGATGGATCCTTGTCTGTAGATAGATCCTTTGCAGTAGATAAATCGTTTGTTATCTACAGCAAAGAATCTATCTACAGCAACTGTTCTATCTACAATAAAGAATCTATGTACAGCAAAGAATCTATCTACAGTAAAGAATCTATCTACCGCATAGGATTTATCTACAGCAAAGGATCTATCTACAGCAAAGGATCTATCTACAGCAAAGGATCTATCTACAGTAAAGGATCTATCTACAGCAAAGTATCTATCTACAGCAAACGATTTATCTACAGCAAATTATCTATCTACAGATAAGGATCCATCCACAGCAAAGGGTTTATCTACAGTAAAGGATCTATCTACTGAAAAGGATCTATCTACAGCAAAGGATCTATCTACAGCAAAGGACCTATCTACAGTAAAGGATCTATCTACATCATATGATCAATCCACAGCGAGGGATCTATCTACAGCAAAAGATCTATTTATACCGTTGCTGTAGATAGATCCCATACTGAAAATAGATCCTTTGCTGTAGATAGATCCTTCGCTGTAGAAAAATCCTCTGCTGTAGAAAGATCCCTTGCCGTAGATAGATTCTTTGCTGTAGATAGATCCTTTGCTGTAAATAGATTCTTTGCTGCAGATAGGTCCCTTGACTGTAGATAGATCCTTTGCTGTAGATAGATCCTTATTGTAGATGGGTCCTTTGCTGAAGATAGATCCTTTGCTGTAGATAGATCCTTTGCTGCAGATAGATCCCTCATTGTTGATAGATCTTTTGCTCTATAAATATCCTTTGCTGAAGATAGATCCTTTGCTGTAGATAGATCCTTTGCTGGATATAGATGCCTCATTGTTGACAGATCTTTTGCTGTAGATAGCTCTTTTGCTGTAGATAGATCCTTTGCTGCAGATAGATCCCTCATTGTTGATAGATCATTTGCTGTAGATAGCTCCTTTACTGTAAATAGATCCTTTTCTGTAGATAGATCCTTTCCTGTAGATAGATCCTTTGCTGTAGATAGATCCTCTGCTGTAGATAGAACTTTTGTTGTAAATAGATCTTTTGTCATGGATTGATCCTTTGCTGTTGATAGATCCTTAACTGTATATGAAACAATGAAACAATGAAACAAATTTATTGAGGAGTAAAAGAAACATAATATACATTAAAAGAATTAAAAGTAGGTATTACGTGTATACTTATTCAAGCCTTTGCTTATATGGATCCTTTGCTGTATATAGTCCCGTTACTTTAGATAGATCATTGTCTGTAGATTGATCCTTTGCTGTAGATAGATCATTTGCTGTAGATAGATTATCTGCTGAACATAGATTCTTTGTTGTAGATAGATCCTTTGCTGTAGACAGATCCTTTGCAGTAGATAGATCCTTTACTGTAGATAGATCCTTTGCTGTAGATAGATTCTTAGCTGTACATAGATTCTTTGTTGTAGATATATCCTTTGCTGTAGATAGATCCTTTGTAGTAGATAGATCTTTCACTGTAGATAGATCCTTAGCTGTAGATAGATCTAAGATCCTTTGCTGTAAATAAATAAATAAATCCTTTGCCGTAGATAGATCCCTTGCCGTAGATAGATCCTTTGCTGTAGATAGATCCTTTGCTGTAGATAGATTCTTCGCTGTAAATAGATCCTTTTCTGTAGATAGATCCTTTCCTGTAGATAGATCTTTTATTGTAGATTAAACCGTTGCTGTAGTTAGATCCCATATTGAAAATAGATCCTTTGCTGTAGATAGATCCTTTGCTGTAGAAAAATCTTCTGCTGTAGAAAGATCTCTTGCTGTAAATAGATCCATTGCTGAAGATAGATCCTTTGCTGTTGACAGATCTTTCGCTGTAGAAAGATCCTTTGGTGTGGATAGATTCTTTGCTGTAGATAGATCCCTTACTGTAGATAGATCACTTTGCTTTAGATAGATCATTTGTTGTAGATAGATCCCTTACTGTAGATAGATCACTTTGCTGTAGATAGATCCTTTGCTGAAGATAGATCTTTTGCTGTAGATAGATCCTTTGCTGCAGATAGATCCCTTATTGTTGATAGATCCTTTGCTGTAGATAGACTCTTTGCTGTAGATAGAACTTTTGTTGTAAATGATATTTTGCTATAGATTGATCCTTTGCTGTTGACAGATCCTGCGCTGTAGAAAGATCTTTTGGTGTAAACAGATTCTTTGCTGCAGATAGATCCTTTGCTGCAGATAAATCCTTTGCTGCAGATAGATCCTTTGCTGCATATAGATCCCTTATTGTAGATAGATCTTTTGCTGTAGATATCTCCTTTACTGTAAATAGATCCTATGCTGTATAAAGATCCTTTGCTTAAGATAAATCCTTTGCTGTAAATAGATCCTTTGCTGTGAATTGATCATATGATGTAGATAGATCCTTTACTGTAGATAGGTCCTTTGTTGTAGATAAATCCTTTGCTGTAGATATATCCTTTGCAGTAGATAGATCCTTTACTGTAGATAGATCCTTTGCTGTAGATGGATCCTTGTCTGTAGATAGATCCTTTGCTGTAGATAAATCGTTTGTTATCTACAGCAAATGATCTATCTACAGCAAAGTGTTCTATCTACAGTAAGGGATCTATTTACAGCAAAAAATCTATCTACACCAAAGGATCTTTCTACAGCGAAAGATCTGTCAACAGCAAAGGATCTATCTACAGCAAAGGATCTATTTACAGTATGGGATCCATCTACAGCAACGGTTTTATCTACAATAAAAGATCTATCTACAGAAAAAGATCTATCTACAGAAAAGGATCTATCTACAGTGAAGGAACTATCTACAGCAAATTATCTATCTATAACAAACGAATTATCTACAGCAAAGGATCTATCTACATATAAGGATCCATCTACAGCAAAGGATCTATCTACAGTAAAGGATCTATATACAGCAAAGGACCTATCTACAGTTAGGATCTATCTACAGCAAAGGATCTATCTACAGTCAAGGGATCTATCTGCAGCAAAGAATCTATTTACAGTAAAGGAGCTATCTACAGCAAAAGATCTATCTACAGCAAAAGATCTATCTGCAGCAAAGGATCTATCTACAGCAAAGGATCTATC
>CANNZV010004864.1:36913-71109 GCA_947561585.1 Caprella mutica
TAGATAGATCCTTTGCTGTAGATAGATCCTGTACTGTAGATAGATTTTTTGCTGTAGATAGATTCTTTGCTGTAGAAAGATCCTTTGCTGTAGATAGATCTTTTGTAGTAGATAGATCATTTATTGTAGATAGATCCACTGATGTAAATAGATCTAAGAGTAAATAGATCTAAATAAATATATAAATCCTTTGCCGTAGATAGATCCTTTGTTGTAGATAGATCCTTTGCTGTAGATAGATCCTTCGCTGTAAATAAATCCTCTTCTGTAGATAGATCATTTACTGTAGATAAGAGCTTTGCTGTAGATAGACCCCATACTATAAATAGATCCTTTGCTTTAGAGAGATCCTTTGCTGTAGAAAGATATTCTGCTGTAGAAAGTTCTTCTGCTGTAGAAAGATCTTCTGCTGTAGAAAGATCTTCTGCTGTAAATAGATCCTCTGCACTAGAAAGTTCCTTTGCTGTTGACAGATCTTTCGCTGTATAAAGATCCTATGGTGTAGATAGATTCTTTGCTGTAGATAGATCCCTTACTGTAGATAGATCACTTTGCTGTAGTTAGATCTTTTGCTGTAGATAGATCCTTTAATGTAGAAAGATTCTCTGTTGTAGAGAGATCTTTGGCTGTATATAGATCATTTGCTGTAGATAGATCCTTTGCTGTTGACAGATCCTGCACTGTAGAAAGATCCTTTGGTGTAGATTGTTTATTTGCTGTAGATAGATCCCTTACTGTAGATAGATTACTTTGATGTAGATAGATCCTTTGCTGTAGATGGATCCTTTGCTGTAGATTGATCCTTTGCTGTATAAAGTTCCTCTGCTGTTAATAGATCCTTTGATGTAAATAGATCATACGCTTTGGATTGATCCTTTGCTGTAGATAGATCCTTTGCTTAAGATAGATCCTTAACTGTAGATTGATCCTTTGCTGTAGATAGATCCTTTGCAGTAGATAAATCCTTGACTGTAGATAGATCCTTTGCTGTAGATAGATCCTTTGCTGTAGATAGATCCTTTGCTGTAGATAGATTCTATGCTGTAGATAGATCCTTTGCTGTAGATAGATCCTTTGCTGTAGATAGATCTTTTGTAGTAGATAGATCATATATTGTAGATAGATCCACTGATGTAAATAGATCAAAGATCCTTTGCTAAAAATAAATATATAAATCCTTTGCCGTAGATAGATCCTTTGCTGTAGATAGATCCTTTGCTGTTGATAGATCCTTCGCTGTAGATAAATCCTTTTCTGTAGATAGATTCTTTTCTGTAGATAGATCCTTTACTGTAGATAAAAGCTTTGCTGTAGATAGATCCTTTGCTGTAGATAGATCCTTTGCTGTAGATAGATTCTATGCTGTAGAAAGATCCTTTGCTGTAGATAGATCCTTTGCTGTAGATAGATCTTTTGTAGTAGATAGATCATTTATTGTAGATAGATCCACTGATGTAAATAGATCAAAGATCCTTTGCTATAAATAAATATATAAATCCTTTGCCGTAGATAGATCCTTTGCTGTAGATAGATCCTTTGCTGTAGATAGATCCTTTGCTGTAGATAGATCCTTCGCTGTAGATTAATCCTTTTCTGCAAATATATCCTTTTCTGTAGAAAGATCCTTTACTATAGATAAAACCTTTGCTGTTGATAGATCTCATACTATAAATAAACCTTTTTTTTGATAGATCCCATACTGTAAATAAAACCTTCGCTTTAGATAGATCCCATACTGTAAATAGATCCTTTTCCGTAGATAGATCCCTTGCCGTAAATAGATCCTTTGCTGTAGATAGATCCCTTATTGTTGATAGATCCTTTGCTGTAGATAGATTATTTGCTGTAGATAGAACTTTTGTTGTAAATAGATCTTTTGCTATAGATTGATCCTTTGCTGTTGACAGATCCTGCGCTGTAGAAAGATCTTTTGGTGTAGACAGATACTTTGCTGCAGATAGATCCTTTGCTGCAGATAGATCCTTTGCTGCAGATAGATCCTTTGCTGCAGATAGATCCTTTGCTGCAGATAGATCCCTTATTGTAAATAGATCTTTTGCTTTAGATAGCTCCTTTACTGTAAATAGATCCTTTGCTGTAGATAGATCCTTTGCTGTGGATTGATCATATGATGTAAATAGATCCCTAACTGTAGATAGGTCCTTTGTTGTAGATAGATCCTTTGCTGTAGATATATCCTTTGCAGTAGATAGATCCTTCACTGTAGATAGATCCTTTGCTGTAGATGGATCCTTGTCTGTAGATAGATCCTTTGCTGTAGATAAATCGTTTGTTGTTGATAGATTCTTTTCTGCAAATATATCCTTTTCTGTAGAAAGATCCTTTACTGTAGATAAAACCTTTGCTGTTGATAGATCTCATACTACTATAAATAAACCATTTTTTTGACAGATATCATACTGTAAATAAAACCTTCGCTGTAGATAGATCCCATACTGTAAATAGATCCTTTTCCGTAGATAGATCCCTTGCCGTAGATAGATCCTTTGCTGTAGATAGAACCTTTGCTGTTGACAGATCTTTCGCTGTAGAAAGATCCTTCGGTGTAGATAGATTCTTTGCTGTAGATAGATCCCTTACTGTAGATAGATCACTTTTCTGTAGATAGATCTTTTGCTGTAGATAGATCGCTTACTGTACATGGATCACTTTGCTGTAGATAGATCTTTCGCTGAAGATAGAGCCTTTGCTGTAGATAGATCCTTTGCTGCAGATAGATCCCTTATTGTTGATAGAAAATAGATCCTTTGCTGTAGATAGATTTTTTGCTGTAGATAGATCCTTTGCTGTAGATAGAATTTTCGTTGTAAGTAGATCTTTTGCTATAGATTGATCTTCTGCTGTTGACAGATCCTGCGCTGTAGAAAGATCCTTTGGTGTAGAAAAATAATTTGCTGTAGATAGATCCCTTACTGAAGATAGATCACTTTGCTGTAGATAGATCCTTTGCTGTAGATAGATCCTTTGCTGTATAAAGTTCTTCTGTTGTAAGTAGATCCTTTTTTGTAGATAGATCATTGGCTTTAGATAGATCCTTTGCTGTAGATAGATTCTTTGCTTAAGATAGATCCTTAAATGTAGATTGATCCTTAAATGTTGAGAGATCCTTTGCAGTAGATAAATCCTTGACTGTAGATAGATCCTTTGCTGTAGATAGATCCTTCGCTGTAGATAGATCCTTTGCTCTTGATAGATCTTTGACTGTAGATAGATCATTTGCTGTAGATGGATCCTTTGCTGTAGATAGATCCTTTACTGTCGATAGATCCCTTGCTGTAGATTGATCATATGATGTAGATAGATCCTTTACTGTAGATAGATCCTTTGCTGTAGATAGATCCTTTCCTGTAGATAGATCCTTTCCTGTAGACAGATCTTTTGCTGTAGATAGAACTTTTGCTGTAAATAGATCTCTTGCTGTAGATAGATCTTTTGCTGTCTATGGATCCTTTCCTGTAGATGGATCCTTTGCTGTGGATTGATTTTTTGCTGTAGATTGATCCTTTGCTGTAGATAGATCCTTTGCTGTTGATAAATCCTTTGCTGTTGATAGATTCTTTGCTGTAGATAGATCCTTCGCTGTAGATATATCGTTTATTGTAGATAGATCCTTTGCTGTATATAGATCCTTTGCTGTAGATAGATCCTTTGCTGTAGATAGATCCTTTGCTGTAGATAGATCCTTTGCTGTAGATAGATCCTTTGCTGTAGATAGATCCTGTACTGTAGATAGATTTTTTGCTGTAGATAGATTCTTTGCTGTAGAAAGATCCTTTGCTGTAGATAGATCTTTTGTAGTAGATAGATCATTTATTGTAGATAGATCCACTGATGTAAATAGATCTAAGAGTAAATAGATCTAAATAAATATATAAATCCTTTGCCGTAGATAGATCCTTTGTTGTAGATAGATCCTTTGCTGTAGATAGATCCTTCGCTGTAAATAAATCCTCTTCTGTAGATAGATCATTTACTGTAGATAAGAGCTTTGCTGTAGATAGACCCCATACTATAAATAGATCCTTTGCTTTAGAGAGATCCTTTGCTGTAGAAAGATATTCTGCTGTAGAAAGACCTTCTGCTGTAGAAAGATCTTCTGCTGTAGAAAGATCTTCTGCTGTAAATAGATCCTCTGCACTAGAAAGTTCCTTTGCTGTTGACAGATCTTTCGCTGCATAAAGATCCTATGGTGTAGATAGATTCTTTGCTGTAGATAGATCCCTTACTGTAGATAGATCACTTTGCTGTAGTTAGATCTTTTGCTGTAGATAGATCCTTTAATGTAGAAAGATTCTCTGTTGTAGAGAGATCTTTTGCTGTAAATAGATCATTTGCTGTAGATAGATCCTTTGCTGTTGACAGATCCTGCACTGTAGAAAGATCCTTTGGTGTAGATTGTTTATTTGCTGTAGATAGATCCCTTACTGTAGATAGATTACTTTGCTGTAGATAGATCCTTTGCTGTAGATAGATCCTTTGCTGTAGATTGATCCTTTGCTGTATAAAGTTCCTCTGCTGTTAATAGATCCTTTGATGTAAATAGATCATACGCTTTGGATTGATCCTTTGCTGTAGATAGATCCTTTGCTTAAGATAGATCCTTAACTGTAGATTGATCCTTTGCTGTAGATAGATCCTTTGCAGTAGATAAATCCTTGACTGTAGATAGATCCTTTGCTGTAGATAGATCCTTTGCTGTAGATAGATCCTTTGCTGTAGATAGATTCTATGCTGTAGATAGATCCTTTGCTGTAGATAGATCCTTTGCTGTAGATAGATCTTTTGTAGTAGATAGATCATATATTGTAGATAGATCCACTGATGTAAATAGATCAAAGATCCTTTGCTATAAATAAATATATAAATCCTTTGCCGTAGATAGATCCTTTGCTGTAGATAGATCCTTTGCTGTTGATAGATCCTTCGCTGTAGATAAATCCTTTTCTGTAGATAGATTCTTTTCTGTAGATAGATCCTTTACTGTAGATAAAAGCTTTGCTGTAGATAGATCCTTTGCTGTAGATAGATCCTTTGCTGTAGATAGATTCTATGCTGTAGAAAGATCCTTTGCTGTAGATAGATCCTTTGCTGTAGATAGATCTTTTGTAGTAGATAGATCATTTATTGTAGATAGATCCACTGATGTAAATAGATCAAAGATCCTTTGCTATAAATAAATATATAAATCCTTTGCCGTAGATAGATCCTTTGCTGTAGATAGATCCTTTGCTGTAGATAGATCCTTTGCTGTAGATAGATCCTTCGCTGTAGATTAATCCTTTTCTGTAGATAGATTCTTTCCTGTAGATAGATCCTTTCCTGTAGATAGATCCTTTGCTGTAGATAGATCCTTTGCAGAATATAGAACTTTTGCTGTTACTAGATCTTTTGCTGTATATAGATCTTTTGCTCTTGATAGATCCTTGACTGTAAATAGATCATTTGCTGTAGATAGATCCTTTGCTGTTGGCAGATCCTACACTGTAGAAAGATCTTTTGGTGTAGATTGATTCTTTGCTGTAGAAAGATCCCTTACTGTAGATAGATTACTTTGCTGTAGATAGATCCTTTGCTGTATAAAGTTCTTCTGCTGTTAATAGATCCTTTGATGTAAATAGATCATTGGCTTTAGATTGATCCTTTGCTGTAGATAGATCCTTTGTTTTAGATAAATCCTTGACTGTAGATAGAACCTTTGCTGTAGATAGATCCTTTGCTGTAGATCGATCCTTGTCTGTAGATAGATCCTTTGCTGTAGATAAATCGTTTGTTGTTGATAGATTCTTTTCTGCAAATATATCCTTTTCTGTAGAAAGATCCTTTACTGTAGATAAAACCTTTGCTGTTGATAGATCTCATACTACTATAAATAAACCATTTTTTTGACAGATATCATACTGTAAATAAAACCTTCGCTGTAGATAGATCCCATACTGTAAATAGATCCTTTTCCGTAGATAGATCCCTTGCCGTAGATAGATCCTTTGCTGTAGATAGAACCTTTGCTGTTGACAGATCTTTCGCTGTAGAAAGATCCTTCGGTGTAGATAGATTCTTTGCTGTAGATAGATCCCTTACTGTAGATAGATCACTTTTCTGTAGATAGATCTTTTGCTGTAGATAGATCGCTTACTGTACATGGATCACTTTGCTGTAGATAGATCTTTCGCTGAAGATAGAGCCTTTGCTGTAGATAGATCCTTTGCTGCAGATAGATCCCTTATTGTTGATAGAAAATAGATCCTTTGCTGTAGATAGATTTTTTGCTGTAGATAGATCCTTTGCTGTAGATAGAATTTTCGTTGTAAGTAGATCTTTTGCTATAGATTGATCTTCTGCTGTTGACAGATCCTGCGCTGTAGAAAGATCCTTTGGTGTAGAAAAATAATTTGCTGTAGATAGATCCCTTACTGAAGATAGATCACTTTGCTGTAGATAGATCCTTTGCTGTAGATAGATCCTTTGCTGTATACAGTTCTTCTGTTGTAAGTAGATCCTTTTTTGTAGATAGATCATTGGCTTTAGATAGATCCTTTGCTGTAGATAGATTCTTTGCTTAAGATAGATCCTTAAATGTAGATTGATCCTTAAATGTTGAGAGATCCTTTGCAGTAGATAAATCCTTGACTGTAGATAGATCCTTTGCTGTAGATAGATCCTTCGCTGTAGATAGATCCTTTGCTCTTGATAGATCTTTGACTGTAGATAGATCATTTGCTGTAGATGGATCCTTTGCTGTAGATAGATCCTTTACTGTCGATAGATCCCTTGCTGTAGATTGATCATATGATGTAGATAGATCCTTTACTGTAGATAGATCCTTTGCTGTAGATAGATCCTTTCCTGTAGATAGATCCTTTCCTGTAGACAGATCTTTTGCTGTAGATAGAACTTTTGCTGTAAATAGATCTCTTGCTGTAGATAGATCTTTTGCTGTCTATGGATCCTTTCCTGTAGATGGATCCTTTGCTGTGGATTGATTTTTTGCTGTAGATTGATCCTTTGCTGTAGATAGATCCTTTGCTGTTGATAAATTCTTTGCTGTTGATAGATTCTTTGCTGTAGATAGATCCTTCGCTGTAGATATATCGTTTATTGTAGATAGATCCTTTGCTGTATATAGATCCTTTGCTGTAGATAGATCCTTTGCTGTAGATAGATCCTTTGCTGTAGATAGATCCTTTGCTGTAGATAGATCCTTTGCTGTAGATAGATCCTGTACTGTAGATAGATTTTTTGCTGTAGATAGATTCTTTGCTGTAGAAAGATCCTTTGCTGTAGATAGATCTTTTGTAGTAGATAGATCATTTATTGTAGATAGATCCACTGATGTAAATAGATCTAAGAGTAAATAGATCTAAATAAATATATAAATCCTTTGCCGTAGATAGATCCTTTGTTGTAGATAGATCCTTTGCTGTAGATAGATCCTTCGCTGTAAATAAATCCTCTTCTGTAGATAGATCATTTACTGTAGATAAGAGCTTTGCTGTAGATAGACCCCATACTATAAATAGATCCTTTGCTTTAGAGAGATCCTTTGCTGTAGAAAGATATTCTGCTGTAGAAAGACCTTCTGCTGTAGAAAGATCTTCTGCTGTAGAAAGATCTTCTGCTGTAAATAGATCCTCTGCACTAGAAAGTTCCTTTGCTGTTGACAGATCTTTCGCTGCATAAAGATCCTATGGTGTAGATAGATTCTTTGCTGTAGATAGATCCCTTACTGTAGATAGATCACTTTGCTGTAGTTAGATCTTTTGCTGTAGATAGATCCTTTAATGTAGAAAGATTCTCTGTTGTAGAGAGATCTTTTGCTGTAAATAGATCATTTGCTGTAGATAGATCCTTTGCTGTTGACAGATCCTGCACTGTAGAAAGATCCTTTGGTGTAGATTGTTTATTTGCTGTAGATAGATCCCTTACTGTAGATAGATTACTTTGCTGTAGATAGATCCTTTGCTGTAGATAGATCCTTTGCTGTAGATTGATCCTTTGCTGTATAAAGTTCCTCTGCTGTTAATAGATCCTTTGATGTAAATAGATCATACGCTTTGGATTGATCCTTTGCTGTAGATAGATCCTTTGCTTAAGATAGATCCTTAACTGTAGATTGATCCTTTGCTGTAGATAGATCCTTTGCAGTAGATAAATCCTTGACTGTAGATAGATCCTTTGCTGTAGATAGATCCTTTGCTGTAGATAGATCCTTTGCTGTAGATAGATTCTATGCTGTAGATAGATCCTTTGCTGTAGATAGATCCTTTGCTGTAGATAGATCTTTTGTAGTAGATAGATCATATATTGTAGATAGATCCACTGATGTAAATAGATCAAAGATCCTTTGCTATAAATAAATATATAAATCCTTTGCCGTAGATAGATCCTTTGCTGTAGATAGATCCTTTGCTGTTGATAGATCCTTCGCTGTAGATAAATCCTTTTCTGTAGATAGATTCTTTTCTGTAGATAGATCCTTTACTGTAGATAAAAGCTTTGCTGTAGATAGATCCTTTGCTGTAGATAGATCCTTTGCTGTAGATAGATTCTATGCTGTAGAAAGATCCTTTGCTGTAGATAGATCCTTTGCTGTAGATAGATCTTTTGTAGTAGATAGATCATTTATTGTAGATAGATCCACTGATGTAAATAGATCAAAGATCCTTTGCTATAAATAAATATATAAATCCTTTGCCGTAGATAGATCCTTTGCTGTAGATAGATCCTTTGCTGTAGATAGATCCTTTGCTGTAGATAGATCCTTCGCTGTAGATTAATCCTTTTCTGTAGATAGATTCTTTCCTGTAGATAGATCCTTTCCTGTAGATAGATCCTTTGCTGTAGATAGATCCTTTGCAGAATATAGAACTTTTGCTGTTACTAGATCTTTTGCTGTATATAGATCTTTTGCTCTTGATAGATCCTTGACTGTAAATAGATCATTTGCTGTAGATAGATCCTTTGCTGTTGGCAGATCCTACACTGTAGAAAGATCTTTTGGTGTAGATTGATTCTTTGCTGTAGAAAGATCCCTTACTGTAGATAGATTACTTTGCTGTAGATAGATCCTTTGCTGTATAAAGTTCTTCTGCTGTTAATAGATCCTTTGATGTAAATAGATCATTGGCTTTAGATTGATCCTTTGCTGTAGATAGATCCTTTGTTTTAGATAAATCCTTGACTGTAGATAGAACCTTTGCTGTAGATAGATCCTTTGCTGTAGATCGATCCTTCGCTGTAAATAGATCCTTTGCTGTAGATTGATCCTTCGCTGCAAAAAGATCCATTACTGTAGATAGATCTTTTGCTGTAGTAGATCCTTTGCTGTAGAAAGATTCTCCGCTATAAATATTTCCTTTGCTGTAGATAGATCCTTTGTTGTAGATAGATCCTTTGCTGTAAATGGATCTTTTGGCTGTTTAGAGTTCCTTTACTGCAGATATATCCTTTGCTATAGATTGATCATTTGCTGTAGATACATCATTCGCTGTAGATAGATCCTTTGCTGTAAATATATCACATATTGTAGATAAATCCTTTGCTGTAGATAGATCCTATTCTGTAGAAAGATCCTTTGCTGAAGATAGATCCTTTGCTGTAGATGGATCATTTGCTGTAGATAAATCCTTTGCTGTAGATGGATTCTTTACTGTAGATAGTTCTTTTACTGTAGAAAAATCCTTTGCTGTAGATTGATCCTTTGCTGTAGATATATCCTTTGTTGTAGATAGATCCATTGCTGTAGAGAGATCTTTTGTAGTAAATAGATCATTTATCGTAGATAGATCTTTTGCTGTAAATAGATCTAAGATCCTTTGCTATAAATAAAAGATTAAATCCTTTGCCGTAGATAGATCCTTTGCTGTAGATAGATTTTTTTCTGTAGATAGATCCATTACTGTAGATAAAACCTTTGCTGTAGATAGATACCATAAAGTGAATAGATCCTTTGCTGTTGAGAGATTCTTTGCTGTAGAAAGATCCTCTGCTGTAGAAAGATCTTCTGCTGTAATTAGATCCTTTGCAGTAGAAAGATACTTTGCTGTTGACAGATCTTTCGCTGTAGAAAGATCCTTTGGTGTAGATAGATCCTTTAATGTAGAAAGATCCTCTATTGTAAAAAGATCTTCTGCTGTAAAAAGATCATTTGCTGTAGATAGATCATTTGCTGTTGACAGATCCTTTAATGTAGAAAGATCCTCTATTGTAGAAAGATCTTTTGCTGTAAATAGATCATTTGCTGTAGATAGATCCTTTGCTGTTGACAGATCCTGCACTGTAGAAAGATCCTTTGGTGTAGATAGATTCTTTGCTGTAGATATATCTTCTGCTGTAGATAGATCCTTTGCTGTATAAAGTTCCTCTGCTGTAAATAGATCCTTTGTTGTAGATAGATCATTGGCTTTAAATAGATTCTTTGCTGTAGATAGATCCTTTGCTTAAGATAGATCCTTAACTGAAGATTGATCCTTTGCTGTAGATAGATCCTTTGCAGTAGATAAATCCTTGACTGTAGATGGATCTTTTGCTGTATATAGATCCTTTGCTCTTGATAGATCTTTGACTGTAGATAGATCATTTGCTGTAGATGGATCCTTTGCTGTAGATACATCCTTTACTGTCGATAGATCCCTTGCTGTAGATAGATCCTTTGCTGTAGATAGATGCTTTGCTGTAGATAGATCCTTGGCTGTGGAGAGAGCCTTTACTGTAGATATATTTTTTGCTGTAGATAGATTCTTTGTTGTTGATAGATCGTTTGCTGTAGATAGATCCTTTACTGTAGATATATCCCATATTGTAGATAAATCTTTTGCTGTAGATAGATCCTTAACTGTGAATAGATTCTTTTCTGTAGATAGATCCCTTGCTGTAGATTGATCATATGATGTAGATAGATCCTTTATTGTAGATAGATCCTTTGCTGTAGATAGATCCTTTCCTGTAGATAGATCCTTTCTTGTAGATAGATCCTTTGCTGTTGATAGAACTTTTGCTCTAAATAGATCTTTTGCTGTAGATAGATCCTTTGCTGTCTATAGATCCTATCCTGTAGATGGATCCTTTGCTGTATATAGCTACTTTACTGTAGATAGATCCTTTGCTGTGAATTGATTTTTTGCTGTAGATTGATCCTTCGCTGTAGATAGATCCTTTGCTGTAGATAGATTCTTTGCTGTAGATAGATCCTTTGCTGTAGATAGATCCTTTGCTGTATAAAGTTCCTCTGTTGTAAATAGATCCTTTGTTGTAGATAGATCATTGGCTTCAGATAGATCCTTTGCTGTAGATAGATCCTTTGCTTAAGATAGATCCTTAACTGAAGATTGATCCTTTGCTGTAGATAGATCCTTTGCAGTAGATAAATCCTTGACTGTAGATAGATCTTCTGCTGTATATAGATCCTTTGCTCTTGATAGATCTTTGACTGTTGATAGATCATTTGCTGTAGATGGATCCTTTGCTGTAGATAGATCCTTTACTGTCGATAGATCTCTTGCTGTAGATAGATCCTTTACTGTAGATAGATCCTTTGCTGTAGATGGATCTTTTGCTGTAGATAGATCCTTCGCTGTAGATATATCGTTTATTGTAGATAGATCCTTTGCTGTAGATAGATCCTATACTGTAGATAGATCCCTTGCTGTAGATAAATCCTTTGCTGTTGATTGATCCTTTGCTGAAGATAGATCCTTTGCTGTTGATAGATTCTTTGCTGAACATAGATTCTTTGCTGTAGATAGATTATTTGTTGTAGATAGATACTTTGCTGTGGACTGATCCTTTGCAGTAAATAGATCCTTTACTGTAGATAGATCCTTAGCTGTAGATGGATCCTTTGCTGTAGATAGATCCTTCGCTGTAGATATATCGCTTATTGTAGATAGATCCTTCGCTGTAGATAGATCCTTTGCTGTGGATAGAGCCTTTACTGTAGATATATTTTTTGCTGTAGATAGATTCTTTGTTGCAGATAGATCGTTTTCTGTAGATAGATCCTTTGTAGTAGATAGATCCTTTACTGTAGATATATCCTATATTGTAGATAGATCTTATGCTGTAGATAGATCCTTAAATGTGAATAGATTCTTTGCTGTAGATAGATCCCTTGCTGTAGATTGATCATATGATGTAGATAGATCCTTTGCTGTTGATAGATCATTTGCTGTTGATAGATTCTTTGCTGAACATAGATTCTTTGCTGTAGATAGATTCTTTGTTGTAGATAGATACTTTGCTGTGGACAGATCCTTTGCAGTAAATAGATCCTTTACTGTAGGTAGATCCTTTGCTGTAGATGGAACCTTTGCTGTAGATAGATCCTTCGCTGTAGATATATCGTTTATTGTAGATAGATCCTTTGCTGTAGATAGATCCTTTGCTGTAGATAGATCCTTTGCTGTAGATAGATCCTTTGCTGTAGATAGATCCTTTGCTGTAGATAGATCCTTTGCTGTAGATAGATCCTGTACTGTAGATAGATTTTTTGCTGTAGATAGATTCTTTGCTGTAGATAGATCCTTTGCTGTAGATAGATCTTTTGTAGTAGATAGATAATTCATTGTAGATAGATCCATTGATGTAAATAGATCTAATATCCTTTGCTATAAATAAATATATAAATCCTTTGCCGTAGATAGATTCTTTGTTGTAGATAGATCCTTTGCTGTAGATAGATCCTTCGCTGTAAATAAATCCTCTTCTGTAGATAGATCATTTACTGTAGATAAGAGCTTTGCTGTAGATAGATCCCATACTGTAAATAGATCCTTTGCTTTAGAGAGATCCTTTGCTGTAGAAAGATATTCTGCTGTAGAAAGATCTTCTGCTGTAAATAGATCCTCTGCAGTAGAAAGATCCTCTGCTGTTGACAGATCTTTCGCTGTATAAAGATCCTATGGTGTAGATAGATTCTTTGCTGTAGATAGATCCCTTACTGTAGATAGATCACTTTGCTGTAGTTAGATCTTTTGCTGTAGATAGATCCTTTAATGTTGAAAGATTATCTGTTGTAGAAAGATCTTTTTCTGTAAATAGATCATTTGCTGTAGATAGATCCTTTGCTGTTGACAGATCCTGCACTGTAGAAAGATCCTTTGGTGTAGATTGATTATTTGCTGTAGATAGATCCCTTACTGTAGATAGATTACTTTGCTGTAGATAGATCCTTTGCTGTAGATAGATCCTTTGCTGTAGATAGATCCTTTGCTGTATAAAGTTCCTCTGCTGTTAATAGATCCTTTGATGTAAATAGATCATACGCTTTAGATTGATCCTTTGCTGTAGATAGATCCTTTGCTTAAGATAGATCCTTAACTGTAGATTGATCCTTTGCTGTAGATAGATCCTTTGCAGTAGATAAATCCTTGACTGTAGATAGATCCGTTGCTGTAGATAGATCCTTTGCTGTAGATAGATCCTTTGCTGTAGATAGATCCTTTGCTGTAGATAGATTCTATGCTGTAGATAGATCCTTTGCTGTAGATAGATCCTTTGCTGTAGATAGATCTTTTGTAGTAGATAGATCATATATTGTAGATAGATCCACTGATGTAAATAGATCAAAGATCCTTTGCTATAAATAAATATATAAATCCTTTGCCGTAGATAGATCTTTTGCTGTAGATAGATCCTTTGCTGTATAAAGTTCCTCTGCTGTAAATAGATCCTTTGTTGTAGATAGATCATTGGCTTTAAATAGATCCTTTGCTGTAGATAGATCCTTTGCTTAAGATAGATCCTTAACTGAAGATTGATCCTTTGCTGTAGATAGATCCTTTGCAGTAGATAAATCCTTGACTGTAGATAGATCTTTTGCTGTATATAGATCCTTTGCTCTTGATAGATCTTTGACTGTTGATAGATCATTTGCTGTAGATGGATCCTTTGCTGTAGATAGATCCTTTACTGTCGATAGATCTCTTGCTGTAGATAGATCCTTTGCTGTAGATAGATGCTTTGCTGTAGATAGATCCTTTGCTGTGGATAGAGCCTTTACTGTAGATATATTTTTTGCTGTAGATAGATTCTTTGTTGTTGATAGATCGTTTGCTGTAGATAGATCCTTTACTGTAGACATATCCCATATTGTAGATAAATCTTTTGCTGTAGATAGATCCTTAACTGTGAATAGATTCTTTTCTGTAGATAGATCCCTTGCTGTAGATTGATCATATGATGTAGATAGATCCTTTATTGTAGATAGATCCTTTGCTGTAGATAGATCCTTTCCTGTAGATAGATCCTTTCTTGTAGATAGATCCTTTGCTGTAGATAGAACTTTTGCTCCAAATAGATCTTTTGCTGTAGATAGATCCTTTGCTGTCTATAGATCCTATCCTGTAGATAGATCCTTTTCTGTATATAGCTACTTTACTGTAGATAGATCCTTTGCTGTGAATTGATTTTTTGCCGTAGATTGATCCTTTGCTGTAGATAGATCCATTGCTGTAGATAGATTCTTTGCTGTAGATAGATCTTTTGCTGTAGATAGATCCTTTGCTGTATAAAGTTCCTCTGTTGTAAAGAGATCCTTTGTTGTAGATAGATCATTGGCTTTAGATAGATCCTTTGCTGTAGATAGATCCTTTGCTTAAGATAGATCCTTAACTGAAGATTGATCCTTTGCTGTAGATAGATCCTTTGCAGTAGATAAATCCTTGACTGTAGATAGATCTTTTGCTGTATATAGATCCTTTGCTCTTGATAGATCTTTGACTGTAGATAGATCATTTGCTGTAGATGGATCCTTTGCTGTAGATAGATCCTTTACTGTCGATAGATCTCTTGCTGTAGATAGATCCTTTACTCTAGATAGATCCTTTGCTGTAGATGGATCTTTTGCTGTAGATAGATCCTTCGCTGTAGATATATCGTTCATTGTAGATAGATCCTTTGCTGTAGATAGATCCTATACTGTAGATAGATCCCTTGCTGTAGATAGATCCTTTGCTGTAGAATGATCCTTTGCTGAAGATAGATCCTTTGCTGTTGATAGATTCTTTGCTGAACATAGATTCTTTGCTGTAGATAGATTCTTTGTTGTAGATAGATACTTTGCTGTGGACTGATCCTTTGCAGTAAATAGATCCTTTACTGTAGATAGATCCTTAGTTGTAGATGGATCCTTTGCTGTAGATAGATCCTTCGCTGTAGATATATCGTTTATTGTAGATAGATCCTTCGCTGTAGATAGATCCTTTGCTGTGGATAGAGCCTTTACTGTAGATATATTTTTTGCTGTAGATAGATTCTTTGTTGCAGATAGATCGTTTTCTGTAGATAGATCCTCTGTAGTAGATAGATCCTTTACTGTAGATATATCCTATATTGTAGATAGATCTTATGCTGTAGATAGATCTTTAACTTTGAATAGATTCTTTGCTGTAGATAGATCCCTTGCTGTAGATTGATCATATGATGTAGATAGATCCTTTACTGTAGATAGATCCTTTGCTGTAGATAGATCCTTTCCTGTAGACAGATCTTTTGCTGTAGATAGAACTTTTGCTGTAAATAGATCTTTTGCTGTAGATAGATCCTTTGCTGTCTATAGATCCTTTCCTGCAGATGGATCCTTTGCTGTGGATTGATTTTTTGCTGTAGATTGATCCTTTGCTGTAGATAGATCCTTTGCTGTTGATAGATCCTTTGCTGTTGATAGATTCTTTGCTGAACATAGATTCTTTGCTGTAGATAGATTCTTTGTTGTAGATAGATACTTTGCTGTGGACAGATCCTTTGCAGTAAATAGATCCTTTACTGTAGGTAGATCCTTTGCTGTAGATGGAACCTTTGCTGTAGATAGATCCTTCGCTGTAGATATATCGTTTATTGTAGATAGATCCTTTGCTGTAGATAGATCCTTTGCTGTAGATAGATCCTTTGCTGTAGATAGATCCTTTGCTGTAGATAGATCCTTTGCTGTAGATAGATCCTTTGCTGTAAATAGATCCTGTACTGTAGATAGATTTTTTGCTGTAGATAGATTCTTTGCTGTAGATAGATCCTTTGCTGTAGATAGATCTTTTGTAGTAAATAGATGATTTATTGTAGATAGATCCACTGATGTAAATAGATCTAATATCCTTTGCTATAAATAAATATATAAATCCTTTGCCGTAGATAGATCCTTTGTTGTAGATAGATCCTTTGCTGTAGATAGATCCTTCGCTGTAAATAAATCCTCTTCTGTAGATAGATCATTTACTGTAGATAAGAGCTTTGTTGTAGATAGATCCCATACTGTAAATAGATCCTTTGCTTTAGAGAGATCCTTTGCTGTAGAAAGATATTCTGCTGTAGAAAGATCTTCTGCTGTAAATAGATCCTCTGCAGTAGAAAGATCCTTTGCTGTTGACAGATCTTTCGCTGTATAAAGATCCTATGGTGTAGATAGATTCTTTGCTGTAGATAGATCCCTTACTGTAGATAGATCACTTTGCTGTAGTTAGATCTTTTGCTGTAGATAGATCCTTTAATGTAGAAAGATTCTCTGTTGTAGAAAGATCTTTTTCTGTTAATAGATCATTTGCTGTAGATAGATCCTTTGCTGTTGACAGATCCTGCACTGTAGAAAGATCCTTTGGTGTAGATTGATTATTTGCTGTAGATAGATCCCTTACTGTAGATAGATTACTTTGCTGTAGATAGATCCTTTGCTGTAGATAGATCCTTTGCTGTAGATAGATATTTTGCTGTATAAAGTTCCTCTGCTGTTAATAGATCCTTTGATGTAAATAGATCATACGCTTTGGATTGATCCTTTGCTGTAGATAGATCCTTTGCTTAAGATAGATCCTTAACTGTAGATTGATCCTTTGCTGTAAATAGATCCTTTGCAGTAGATAAATCCTTGACTGTAGATAGATCCTTTGCTGTAGATAGATCCTTTGCTGTAGATAGATCCTTTGCTGTAGATAGATTCTATGCTGTAGATAGATCCTTTGCTGTAGATAGATCCTTTGCTGTAGATAGATCTTTTGTAGAAGATAGATCATATATTGTAGATAGATCCACTGATGTAAATAGATCAAAGATCCTTTGCTATAAATAAATATATAAATCCTTTGCCGTAGATAGATCCTTTGCTGTAGATAGATCCTTTGCTGTTGATAGATCCTTCGCTGTAGATAAATCCTTTTCTGTAGATAGATTCTTTTCTGTAGATTGATCCTTTACTGTAGATAAAAGCTTTGCTGTAGATAGATCCTTTGCTGTAGATAGATCCTTTGCTGTAGATAGATTCTATGCTGTAGAAAGATCCTTTGCTGTAGATAGATCCTTTGCTGTAGATAGATCTTTTGTAGTAGATAGATCATTTATTGTAGATAGATCCACTGATGTAAATAGATCAAAGATCCTTTGCTATAAACAAATATATAAATCCTTTGCCGTAGATAGATCCTTTGCTGTAGATAGATCCTTTGCTGTAGATAGATCCTTTGCTGTAGATAGATCCTTCGTTGTAGATTAATCCTTTTCTGTAGATAGATTCTTTTCTGTAGATAGATCCTTTCCTGTAGATAGATCCTTTGCTATAGATAGATCCTTTGCAGAATATAGAACTTTTGCTGTTACTAGATCTTTTGCTGTATATAGATCTTTTGCTCTTGATAGATCCTTGACTGTAGATAGATCTTTTGCTTTAGAGAGATCCTTTGCTGTAGAAAGATATTCTGCTGTAGAAAGATCTTCGTCTGTAAATAGATCCTTTGCAGTAGAAAGATCCTTTGCTGTTGACAGATCTTTCGCTGTATAAAGATCCTTTGGTGTAGATAGATTCTTTGCTGTAGATAGATCCCTTACTGTAGATAGATCACTTTGCTGTAGTTAGATCATTTGCTGTAGATAGATCCTTTAATGTAGAAAGATTCTGTATTGCAGAAAGATCTTTTGCTGTAAATAGATCATTTGCTGTAGATAGATCCTTTGCTGTTGGCAGATCCTGCACTGTAGAAATATCTTTTGGTGTAGATTGATTCTTTGCTGTAGATAGATCCCTTACTGTAGATAGATTACTTTGCTGTAGATAGATCCTTTGCTGTATAAAGTTCTTCTGCTGTTAATAGATCCTTTGATGTAAATAGATCATTGGCTTTAGATTGATCCTTTGCTGTAGATAGATCCTTTGCTTAAGATAAATCCTTGACTGTAGATAGAACCTTTGCTGTAGATAGATCCTTTGCTGTAGATAGATCCTTTGCTGTAGATCGATCCATCGCTGTAAATAGATCCTTTGCTGTAGATTGATCCTTCGCTGCAAAAAGATCCATTACTGTAGATAGATCTTTTGCTATAGATAGATCCTACGCTGTAGATAGATCCTTAGCTGAAGATAGATCCTTTACTGCAGATATATCCTTTGCTATAGATAGATTCTTTGCTGTAGATAGAACTTTTGCTCTAAATAGATCTTTTGCTGTAGATAGATCCTTTGCTGTCTATAGATCCTTTCCTGTAGATGGATCCTTTGCTGTATATAGCTACTTTACTGTAGATGGATCCGTTGCTGTGGATTGATTTTTTGCTGTAGATTGATCCTTTGCTGTAGATAGATCCTTTGCTGTTGATAGATTCTTTGCTGAACATAGATTCTTTGCTGTAGATAGATTCTTTGTTGTAGATAGATACTTTGCTGTGGACAGATCCTTTGCAGTAAATAGATCCTTTACTGTAGATAGATCCTTTGCTGTAGATGGATCCTTTGCTGTAGATAGATCCTTCGCTGTAGATATATCGTGCATTGTAGATAGATCCTTTGCTGTAGATAGATCCCTTGCTGTAGATAGATCCTTTGCTGTAGATAGATCCTTTGCTGTAGATAGATCCTTTGCTGTAGATAGATCCTTTACTGTAGATAGATTTTTTACTGTAGATAGATTCTTTGCTTTAGATAGATCTTTTGCTGTAGATAGATCTTTTGTAGTAGATAGATCATTTATTGTAGATAGATCCACTGATGTAAATAGATCTAAGATCCTTGGCTATAAATAAATATATAAATCCTTCGCCGTAGATAGATCCTTTGCTGTAGATAGATCCTTTGCTGTAGATAGATCCTTCGCTGTAAATAAATCCTCTTCTGTAGATAGATCATTTACTGTAGATAAAAGCTTTGCTGTAGATAGATCCCATACTGTAAATAGATCCTTTGCTTTAGAGAGATCCTTTGCTGTAGAAAAATATTCTGCTGTAGAAAGATCTTCTGCTGTAAATAGATCCCTTACTATAGATAGATCACTTTGCTGTAGATAGATACCATAAAGTGAATAGATCCTTTGCTGTTGAGAGATTCTTTGCTGTAGAAAGATCCTCTGCTGTAGAAAGATCTTCTGCTGTAAATAGATCCTTTGCAGTAGAAAGATACTTTGCTGTTGACAGATCTTTCGCTGTAGAAAGATCCTTTGGTGTAGATAGATCCTTTAATGTAAAAAGATCCTCTATTGTAAAAAGATCTTCTGCTGTAAAAAGATCATTTGCTGTAGATAGATCCTTTGCTGTTGACAGATCCTTTAATGTAGAAAGATCCTCTATTGTAGAAAGATCTTTTGCTGTAAATAGATCATTTGCTGTAGATAGATCCTTTGCTGTTGACAGATCCTGCACTGTAGAAAGATCCTTTGGAGTAGAAAGATTCTTTGCTGTAGATAGATCTTTTGCTGTAGATAGATCCTTTGCTGTATAAAGTTCCTCTGCTGTAAATAGATTCTTTGTTGTAGATAGATCATTGGCTTTAGATAGATCCTTTGCTGTAGATAGATCCTTTGCTTAAGATAGATCCTTAACTGAAGATTGATCCTTTGCTGTAGATAGATCTTTTGCTGTATATAGATCCTTTGCTCTTGATAGATCTTTGACTGTAGATAGATCATTTGCTGTAGATGGACCCTTTGCTGTAGATAGATCCTTTACTGTCGATAGATCCCTTGCTGTAGATAGATCCTTTGCTGTTGATAGATGCTTTGCTGTAGATAGATCCTTTACTGTAGATATATCCCATATTGTAGATAAATCTTTTGCTGTAGATAGATCCTTAACTGTGAATAGATTCTTTGCTGTAGATAGATCCCTTGCTGTAGATTGATCATATGATGTAGATAGATCCTTTATTGTAGATAGATCCTTTGCTGTAGATAGATCCTTTCCTGTAGATAGATCCTTTCCTGTAGATAGATCCTTTGCTGTAGATAGAACTTTTGCTCTAAATAGATCTTTTGCTGTAGATGGATCCTTTGCTGTCTATAGATCCTTTCCTGTAGATGGATCCTTTGCTATATATAGCTACTTTACTGTAGATAGATCCGTTGCTGTGGATTGATTTTTTGCTGTAGATTGATCCTTTGCTGTAGATAGATCCTTTGTTGTAGATAGATACTTTGCTGTGGACAGATCCTTTGCAGTAAATTGATCCTTTACTGTAGATAGATCCTTTGCTGTAGATGGATTCTTTGCTGTAGATAGATCCTTCGCTGTAGATATATTGTGTATCGTAGATAGATCCTTTGCTGAAGATAGATCCCTTGCTGTAGGTAGATCCTTTGCTGTAGATAGATCCTTTGCTGTAGATAGATCCTTTGCTGTAGATAGATTCTTTACTGTAGATAGATTTTTTGCTGTAGATAGATTCTTTGCTGTAGATAGATCCTTTGCTGTAGATAGATCTTTTGTAGTAGATAGATCATTTATTGTAGATAGATCCACTGATGTAAATAGATCTAAGATCCTTTGCTATAAATAAATATATAAATCCTCTTCTGTAGATAGATCATTTACTGTAGATAAAAGCTTTGGTGTAGATAGATCCCATACTGTAAATAGATCCTTTACTTTAGAGAGATCCTTTGCTGTAGAAAGATATTCTGCTGTAGAAAGATCTTCTGCTGTAAATAGATCCTTTGCAGTAGAAAGATCCTTTGCTGTTGACAGATCTTTCGCTGTATAAAGATCCTTTGGTGTAGATAGATTCTTTGCTGTAGATAGATCCCTTACTATAGATAGATCACTTTGCTGTAGTTAGATCTTTTGCTGTAGATAGATCCTTTAATGTAGAAAGATTCTCTGTTGTAGAAAGTTCTTTTGCTGTAAATAGATCATTTGCTGTAGATAGATCCTTTGCTGTTGACAGATCCTACACTGTAGAAAGATCATTTGGTGTAGATTGATTCTTTGCTGTAGATAGATCCCTTACTGTAGATAGATTACTTTGCTGTAGATAGATCCTTTGCTGTAGATAGATCCTTTGCTGTAGATAGATCCTTTGCTGTATAAAGTTCCTCTGCTGTTAATAGATCCTTTGATGTAAATAGATCATTCGCTTTAGATTGATCCTTTGCTGTAGATAGATCCTTTGCTTAAGATAGATCCTTAACTGTAGATTAATCATTTGCTGTAGATAGATCCTTTGCAGTAGATAAATACTTGACTGTAGATAGATCCTTTGCTGTAGATAGATCCTTTGCTGTATATAGATCCTTTGCTGTAGATAGATTCAATGCTGTAGATAGATCCTTTGCTGTAGATAGACCCTTAGCTGTAGATAGATCTTTTGTAGTAGATAGATCATTCATTGTAGATAGATCCACTGATGTAAATGGATCAAAGATCCTTTGCTATAAATAAATATATAAATCCTTTGCCGTAGATAGATCCTTTGCTGTATATAGATCCTTTGCTGTAGATAGATCCTTCGCTGTAGATAAATCCTTTTCTGTAGATAGATTCTTTTCTGTAGTTAGTTCCTTTACTGTAGATAAAAGCTTTGCTGTAGATAGATCCTTTGCTGTAGATAGATCCTTTGCTGTAGATAGATCCTCTGCTGTAGATAGATCCTTTGCTGTAGATAGATTCTTTGCTGTAGATAGATCCTTTGCTGAAGATAGATCCTTTGCTGTTGATAGATTCTTTGCTGAACATAGATTCTTTGCTGAAGATAGATTCTTTGTTGTAGATAGATACTTTGCTGTGGACTGATCCTTTGCAGTAAATAGATCCTTTACTGTAGATAGATCCTTAGTTGTAGATGGATCCTTTGCTGTAGATAGATCCTTCGCTGTAGATATATCGTTTATTGTAGATAGATCCTTCGCTGTAGATAGATCCTTTGCTGTGGATAGAGCCTTTACTGTAGATATATTTTTTGCTGTAGATAGATTCTTTGTTGCAGATATATCGTTTTCTGTAGATAGATCCTTTGTAGTAGATAGATCCTTTACTGTAGATATATCCTATATTGTAGATAGATCTTATGCTGTAGATAGATCTTTAACTGTGAATAGATTCTTTGCTGTAGATAGATCCCTTGCTGTAGATTGATCATATGATGTAGATAGATCCTTTACTGTAGATAGATCCTTTGCTGTAGATAGATCCTTTCCTGTAGACAGATCTTTTGCTGTAGATAGAACTTTTGCTGTAAATAGATCTTTTGCTGTAGATAGATCCTTTGCTGTCTATAGATCCTTTCCTGCAGATGGATCCTTTGCTGTGGATTGATTTTTTGCTGTAGATTGATCCTTTGCTGTAGATAGATCCTTTGCTGTTGATAGATCCTTTGCTGTTGATAGATTCTTTGCTGAACATAGATTCTTTGCTGTAGATAGATTCTTTGTTGTAGATAGATACTTTGCTGTGGACAGATCATTTGCAGTAAATAGATCCTTTACTGTAGGTAGATCCTTTGCTGTAGATGGAACCTTTGCTGTAGATAGATCCTTTGCTGTAGATATATCGTTTATTGTAGATAGATCCTTTGCTGTAGATAGATCCTTTGCTGTAGATAGATCCTTTGCTGTAGATAGATCCTTTGCTGTAGATAGATCCTTTGCTGTAGATAGATCCTTTGCTGTAAATAGATCCTGTACTGTAGATAGATTTTTTGCTGTAGATAGATTCTTTGCTGTAGATAGATCCTTTGCTGTAGATAAATCTTTTGTAGTAGATAGATAATTTATTGTAGATAGATCCACTGATGTAAATAGATCTAATATCCTTTGCTATAAATAAATATATAAATCCTTTGCCGTAGATAGATCCTTTGTTGTAGATAGATCCTTTGCTGTAGATAGATCCTTCGCTGTAAATAAATCCTCTTCTGTAGATAGATCATTTACTGTAGATAAGAGCTTTGTTGTAGATAGATCCCATACTGTAAATAGATCCTTTGCTTTAGAGAGATCCTTTGCTGTAGAAAGATATTCTGCTGTAGAAAGATCTTCTGCTGTAAATAGATCCTCTGCAGTAGAAAGATCCTTTGCTGTTGACAGATCTTTCGCTGTATAAAGATCCTATGGTGTAGATAGATTTTTTGCTGTAGATAGATCCCTTACTGTAGATAGATCACTTTGCTGTAGTTAGATCTTTTGCTGTAGATAGATCCTTTAATGTAGAAAGATTCTCTGTTGTAGAAAGATCTTTTTCTGTTAATAGATCATTTGCTGTAGATAGATCCTTTGCTGTTGACAGATCCTGCACTGTAGAAAGATCCTTTGGTGTAGATTGATTATTTGCTGTAGATAGATCCCTTACTGTAGATAGATTACTTTGCTGTAGATAGATCCTTTGCTGTAGATAGATCCTTTGCTGTAGATAGATATTTTGCTGTATAAAGTTCCTCTGCTGTTAATAGATCCTTTGATGTAAATAGATCATACGCTTTAGATTGATCCTTTGCTGTAGATAGATCCTTTGCTTAAGATAGATCCTTAACTGTAGATTGATCCTTTGCTGTAGATAGATCCTTTGCAGTAGATAAATCCTTGACTGTAGATAGATCCTTTGCTGTAGATAGATCCTTTGCTGTAGATAGATCCTTCGCTGTAGATAGATTCTACGCTGTAGATAGATCCTTTGCTGTAGATAGATCCTTTGCTGTAGATAGATCTTTTGTAGTAGATAGATCATATATTGTAGATAGATCCACTGATGTAAAAAATAGATCAAAGATCCTTTGCTATAAATAAATATATAAATCCTTTGCCGTAGATAGATCCTTTGCTGTAGATAGATCCTTTGCTGTTGATAGATCCTTCGCTGTAGATAAATCCTTTTCTGGAGATAGATTCTTTTCTGTAGATAGATCCTTTACTGTAGATAAAAGCTTTGCTGTAGATAGATCCTTTGCTGTAGATAGATCCTTTGCTGTAGATAGATTCTATGCTGTAGAAAGATCCTTTGCTGTAGATAGATCCTTTGCTGTAGATAGATCTTTTGTAGTAGATAGATCATTTATTGTAGATAGATCCACTGATGTAAATAGATCAAAGATCCTTTGCTATAAATAAATATATAAATCCTTTGCCGTAGATAGATCCTTTGCTGTAGATAGATCCTTTGCTGTAGATAGATCCTTTGCTGTAGATAGATCCTTCGTTGTAGATTAATCCTTTTCTGTAGATAGATTCTTTTCTGTAGATAGATCCTTTCCTGTAGATAGATCCTTTGCTATAGATAGATCCTGTGCAGAATATAGAACTTTTGCTGTTACTAGATCTTTTGCTGTATATAGATCTTTTGCTCTTGATAGATCCTTGACTGTAGATAGATCATTTGCTGTAGATAGATCCTTTGCTGTGGATAGATCCTTCGCTGTAAATAAATCCTCTTCTGTAGATAGATCCATTTCTGTAGATAGATCCTTTACTGTAGATAAAAGCTTTGCTGTAGATAGATCCCATACTGTAAAAAGATCTTTTGCTTTAGAGAGATCCTTTGCTGTAGAAAGATATTCTGCTGTAGAAAGATCTTCGTCTGTAAATAGATCCTTTGCAGTAGAAAGATCCTTTGCTGTTGACAGATCTTTCGCTGTATAAAGATCCTTTGGTGTAGATAGATTCTTTGCTGTAGATAGATCCCTTACTGTAGATAGATCAATTTGCTGTAGTTAGATCATTTGCTGTAGATAGATCCTTTAATGTAGAAAGATTCTGTATTGCAGAAAGATCTTTTGCTGTAAATAGATCATTTGCTGTAGATAGATCCTTTGCTGTTGGCAGATCCTGCACTGTAGAAATATCTTTTGGTGTAGATTGATTCTTTGCTGTAGATAGATCCCTTACTGTAGATAGATTACTTTGCTGTAGATAGATCCTTTGCTGTATAAAATTCTTCTGCTGTTAATAGATCCTTTGATGTAAATAGATCATTGGCTTTAGATTGATCCTTTGCTGTAGATAGATCCTTTGCTTAAGATAAATCCTTGACTGTAGATAGAACCTTTGCTGTAGATAGATCCTTTGCTGTAGATAGATCCTTTGCTGTAGATCGATCCTTCGCTGTAAATAGATCCTTTGCTGTAGATTGATCCTTCGCTGCAAAAAGATCCATTACTGTAGATAGATCTTTTGCTATAGATAGATCCTACGCTGTAGATAGATCCTTAGCTGAAGATAGATCCTTTACTGCAGATATATCCTTTGCTATAGATAGATTCTTTGCTGTAGATAGAACTTTTGCTTTAAATAGATCTTTTGCTGTAGATAGATCCTTTGCTGTCTATAGATCCTTTCCTGTAGATGGATCCTTTGCTGTATATAGCTACTTTACTGTAGATGGATCCGTTGCTGTGGATTGATTTTTTGCTGTAGATTGATCCTTTGCTGTAGATAGATCCTTTGCTGTTGATAGATTCTTTGCTGAACATAGATTCTTTGCTGTAGATAGATTCTTTGTTGTAGATAGATACTTTGCTGTGGACAGATCCTTTGCAGTAAATAGATCCTTTACTGTAGATAGATCCTTTGCTGTAGATGGATCCTTTGCTGTAGATAGATCCTTCGCTGTAGATATATCGTGTATTGTAGATAGATCCTTTGCTGTAGATAGATCCCTTGCTGTAGATAGATCCTTTGCTGTAGATAGATCCTTTGCTGTAGATAGATCCTTTGCTGTAGATAGATCCTTTACTGTAGATAGATTTTTTACTGTAGATAGATTCTTTGCTTTAGATAGATCTTTTGCTGTAGATAGATCTTCTGTAGTAGATAGATCATTTATTGTAGATAGATCCACTGATGTAAATAGATCTAAGATCCTTTGCTATAAATAAATATATAAATCCTTCGCCGTAGATAGATCCTTTGCTGTAGATAGATCCTTTGCTGTAGATAGATCCTTCGCTGTAAATAAATCCTCTTCTGTAGATAGATCATTTACTGTAGATAAAAGCTTTGCTGTAGATAGATCCCATACTGTAAATAGATCCTTTGCTTTAGAGAGATCCTTTGCTGTAGAAAAATATTCTGCTGTAGAAAGATCTTCTGCTGTAAATAGATCCTTTGCAGTAGAAAGATCCTTTGCTGTTGACAGATCTTTCGCTGTATAAAGATCCTTTGGTGTAGATAGATTCTTTGCTGTAGATAGATCCCTTACTATAGATAGATCACTTTGCTGTAGATAGATACCATAAAGTGAATAGATCCTTTGCTGTTGAGAGATTCTTTGCTGTAGAAAGATCCTCTGCTGTAGAAAGATCTTCTGCTGTAAATAGATCCTTTGCAGTAGAAAGATACTTTGCTGTTGACAGATCTTTCGCTGTAGAAAGATCCTTTGGTGTAGATAGATCCTTTAATGTAAAAAGATCCTCTATTGTAAAAAGATCTTCTGCTGTAAAAAGATCATTTGCTGTAGAAAGATCCTTTGCTGTTGACAGATCCTTTAATGTAGAAAGATCCTCTATTGTAGAAAGATCTTTTGCTGTAAATAGATCATTTGCTGTAGATAGATCCTTTGCTGTTGACAGATCCTGCACTGTAGAAAGATCCTTTGGTGTAGAAAGATTCTTTGCTGTAGATAGATCTTTTGCTGTAGATAGATCCTTTGCTGTATAAAGTTCCTCTGCTGTAAATAGATTCTTTGTTGTAGATAGATCATTGGCTTTAGATAGATCCTTTGCTGTAGATAGATCCTTTGCTTAAGATAGATCCTTAACTGAAGATTGATCCTTTGCTGTAGATAGATCTTTTGCTGTATATAGATCCTTTGCTCTTGATAGATCTTTGACTGTAGATAGATCATTTGCTGTAGATGGACCCTTTACTGTAGATAGATCCTTTACTGTCGATAGATCCCTTGCTGTAGATAGATCCTTTGCTGTTGATAGATGCTTTGCTGTAGATAGATCCTTTATTGTAGATATATCCCATATTGTAGATAAATCTTTTGCTGTAGATAGATCCTTAACTGTGAATAGATTCTTTGCTGTAGATAGATCCCTTGCTGTAGATTGATCATATGATGTAGATAGATCCTTTATTGTAGATAGATCCTTTGCTGTAGATAGATCCTTTCCTGTAGATAGATCCTTTCCTGTAGATAGATCCTTTGCTGTAGATAGAACTTTTGCTCTAAATAGATCTTTTGCTGTAGATGGATCCTTTGCTGTCTATAGATCCTTTCCTGTAGATGGATCCTTTGCTATATATAGCTACTTTACTGTAGATAGATCCGTTGCTGTGGATTGATTTCTTGCTGTAGATTGATCCTTTGCTGTAGATAGATCCTTTGTTGTAGATAGATACTTTGCTGTGGACAGATCCTTTGCAGTAAATTGATCCTTTACTGTAGATAGATCCTTTGCTGTAGATGGATCCTTTGCTGTAGATAGATCCTTCGCTGTAGATATATCGTGTATCGTAGATAGATCCTTTGCTGTAGATAGATCCCTTGCTGTAGGTAGATCCTTTGCTGTAGATAGATCCTTTGCTGTAGATAGATCCTTTGCTGTAGATAGATCCTTTACTGTAGATAGATTTTTTGCTGTAGATAGATTCTTTGCTGTAGATAGATCCTTTGCTGTAGATAGATCTTTTGTAGTAGATAGATCATTTATTGTAGATAGATCCACTGATGTAAATAGATCTAAGATCCTTTGCTATAAATAAATATATAAATCCTTCGCCGTAGATAGATCCTTTGCTGTAGATAGATCTTTTGCTGTAGATAGATCCCTCGCTGTAAATAAATCCTCTTCTGTAGATAGATCATTTACTGTAGATAAAAGCTTTGCTGTAGATAGATCCCATACTGTAAATAGATCCTTTGCTTTAGAGAGATCCTTTGCTGTAGAAAGATATTGTAATAGGACTGATGAATCGAGAATGCCTGTGTAGGTGATGGGTCTTAAAAAACTGAATTGAAAAACTGGAAAACACTTCACAGAGCTCTGTGTCAAGAGATGAGGAGATTGTTAATTAAGTTGTGCAATTAGATAACATTATAATATACATTCACTCATTTTGCATTTTATATATTATTAATATATTCGCATATTTACAGAGACTTAGAATATATAGTAGAAGTGCAATAGTAATAGTTATTAAAAAGAAATACATGTATAGTCAAATACCAGGGTACGTGTGTACTATTGCCTATATAAGTCTATATAGAAAATGCCTCAATATTGGTACTATTATTCATGCATATTGTTGTATATTTCAGCCTGGTGTTTGTTGTCTACAAATACATAAACTTTACACTAAACTTTTTTATATCCTG
Source organism: Caprella mutica (assembly GCA_947561585.1). Taxonomy (NCBI): domain Eukaryota; kingdom Metazoa; phylum Arthropoda; class Malacostraca; order Amphipoda; family Caprellidae; genus Caprella; species Caprella mutica. Next base: position 65,423 of record CANNZV010004864.1, read on the forward strand.
ATTCCTTTCCTATTTGTATAGTCTATCATACGTATTATTTAAATAGTGACCACTAGCTATATTAATGAATCAATCTAAATTACTAACTCTTAAACTACCGGGTTATTTACTTTGTGTAGTTGCCACCCACTACATAGAAATGGGGCCGTGACCAGGATTTTAGATTGTTAAAAGAGGTGGCATCTCGTTGTAGTTTGTAGTAGTTTTTGTCTAACTTGTGTGCTAGGCACTCATTTCATTCCTTGCAGATTTTTTTCCATAATAAATCTCTTTTTTTTACCTAGTATGGCTGAAAGTTTTGAAAACTTAGGAGATCAGGATGATCTAAAGAGTTTAGAAACCATTGCTCTCACTGATAATTGTGAATTCGTAAGAAATTTCTTGGGTGAATTAAACACTAGAGGCTTGTCGGAAGATTCATTGAAATGCATTCGTGATTTGAATAGTGAATTAGACAAATACTTGGGAAACTGTAAGGCTAGTGAAATCTTAGGATTTGAAGCGAAAGGAGCCCGTCCTAAAATTCGCACCGTGAACACACTATTAGAAAAGAATGTTTGTGATGGGGCTGATCAAAAGACATCAGAAGATGATAAGTTGTTTTTCCCTGTTAAAAAAAAGAATAAACCAAAGAAAGTTGATGCTAAACGTATTTTGTTTGCTAAAAGTAACAGCGATAATTCGAGCAATGAGTCTATTAGAGTTGATAAGAAAGTGAAGAAAAGGGTTAAAATTAAGACTAGGAAGAACTCCACGTCATCTTCTGATAACTTAAATGGGATGAGTAAGCTGCTTAGAAAACTAGATAATAGACAGGTACCTAGGCAGGAAGCTTTTAATGAATCATCAGGTCAAGATTTAGGGAAGTACCTAAGCAGATTTGAAGATTACTGCCAACAAAACTTTAGGGGAAAGAGCTACTTATGGATTGGAGAATTAGAACGCCAGCTTTCTGGTAAAACGTTAGAGGGTTTCAAGTCTCTTAGACAATTCGAAGATGATTACGAAGACGTAAAGTTAAAACTACTGAACTGGTATACAGATGAAACTGAAGTGCGGAGGAATAAAGCAAAACGTAAGTTTGAGTCCGCTCGCCCTAAAGCTGGAGAGTCTTTCTTTATTTTTAGCAATAGACTTCAGACGTTGTTCACAATTGCCTATCCACGAAATAATTTTGAGCAGAGCTCTACTTTGATTAGTCAGTTTAAGAAAGCGGTGTCCAGAAAAATGAGAGATATAATTAATTCTCAAATAATGAGTTACAAGTTAAATGACAAAAAGGTAACTTGGAACATTGTCCAGAAATGCGCTCGATTGCTTGACACTGAGATTGAAATGGATAAACAAGATCAATCAGGGGATAGAGATTCTTATGATGAGAGGGTTATTAACTTGAATACATACAAAGGGGACAGAAATAGGACTAGGAAAGAAAGTGAACTTGTAAAGTCGCCTCCCAAAATATTCTATTCTAATAATCACAGGCAACCCAATTATAACCAGAAACGTTATAATGCAAACGCCAACTGTTCATTAAATGAAATTCGTAGTCCCTTGATCAAGAGTTCTGTTCCGTGGGACGGAACACCATTCCATAGTGGCTCTTATCCGAATTTTTCTAGATTTGTGAGACCTCCTCTAGGCTCTCAGACATGCTCTGTATGCAAAAGATTTGGGCACTCTTTTGAAAACTGTAGGACTCGTCTTAGGGCATGCTTTATATGTGGAGATTCAAATCATTTCATTCGTAATTGTCCTAAGAATAGGCAAAGAAGGTACGAGTTTGAATCCTCATACAATAACAGAGAAAGTGAACCGATGAGACCGCGTGGCCAAAGTATGTCACCTAGGAGAAAATGGCAAAATGAGAGTACAAATAGGCCTTTCCGCAGTGCTAGCATGAACCCACATGCTGCCACGTATCCACCTCAGTTTCAGAATAACAAAGATCAAAACACAGATAATTTAAACTGAACAGCTCTGACTTTAGAGAGGGAATATCAGAGCGGAAAAGCTTCAGTGAGGAATCCTCTAAATGTAAAGGTAAGCACTGTAAATCTGTTATTACTGACAATAATATGAACATAATAAATCTCAATGAACAGGGTATATTAGCAAATAATGCGAAACCAAATATCGTAGTGAATTTAGCTCATAGTGAGAAATTATTATCGATGCCTATTGTTATTGAAGGTAAAAAGTACGGAGCACTAATAGACAGTGGTGGATCATGCTCTTTCATTGTAAAATCTATTGTAGATGGATTCAGATTTCAAATAGACGAGAGTAACATTTTTACTATTTCGGGTCATGGCGGCTCTAAAACTAAAACTATGGGTACAGTTCACGTTAATTTAGACTTCTGTGGGCAAAATATTTTAACTAAATTGGAAGTGATAAGCGATGATAAAATCTCAGATAAAATTATACTAGGGATTGACTTTTTAAGAATGAATGCAATTAGTGTTGATATGGCTAAACGTAAATTAACTAAACAGAATTCAGATGAATCTAAAATTCATATTTATTTAACAGAGGACAATGAAATTTTGAATGTAAGTGTTGAGAATATGCCAGTTTTCACTATTAATTGTAGTACTGTTAACGCTGGAGAGCTATGTTTGCTACCTGTGGATTTCGATAGGTCCTTTTCGGACTACTGCAATGATGAATTTTATTTTGAAGGTAACTTTAGCGACAATAATTTAATGTACACGAATGGTATCTTATCGAGCAAATCAGATAAATGTATCTTGGTACAGAATTATAGTTCTAGTAAGTCCCTTAAGGTTATTAATGACACTAAGGTAGGTGTCATTAGCACAATTATGAATGTTCCTAAAATAAATGATGCCGATAATAAATCGGGAAGATGGACTCGAGATGACCTAAAGCTAAAGATAAAAATCGAAAACGATAAAATGTCCCCTGAAGAGATTGATAGCGTTTTTGAGATGCTTCTTAAAGTAACCGATGCGCTCAGTACAAATCCGGAAGACTTAGGAAAAGCAGACATAACTCCTCATGAGATAGATTTGATGAGTCATTTTCCTATCTGGCAGAAACCGCGTGAGTTCGCACAGCCTATTACGGACGAGATTGAAAATCAGTGTCGCGAATTATTATCTAACGATATCATCGAATATAGCGACTCACGATGGTCATCGCCATGCGTTCCCGTGAGGAAACCTGACGGTTCATTACGCCTCTGCATAGACTATCGGAAATTAAACAAAGCTACTAAAACCGAACATTTCCCTATGCCGAATTTAACTCACTGCATTTATAGATCTCATAACATGAAATATTTCACCAAATTAGATTGTACACGCGGATACTATCAGGTACCACTGCATGAAAATAGTAAACAATACACTTCATTTAGTACAACCAGGAATCAATACCAGTTCAAGAGGCTGTCTTTCGGCCTAAAGAATGCTGGTATTGCTTACCAAAAAATGATGCAACAGATCTTGTCACCATTATCTTCTAGCAATATCATTATATACATTGATGATATACTGATAGTCTCTGATTCATTCGAACATCATCTGAAGCTAGTGCAAAAAGTATTAACTACGTTAGCCAACTATAACATCAAAATTAAAGTAGATAAGTGTGAATTTTTCGCTAAAAAAATAAATTTTTTGGGCCACGTGATAAGTAAGGAAGGAGTCGAAAAATCACCCGAATATTATGAAAAAGTTAGAGATTTCCCGAAACCGGAAACTACAACTGAATTAAGAACATTTTTAGGCTTGATAAATTTTCAACGCAAATTTATTCCAAATTGTTCTACAATTGCGAAACCACTAAACGAACTGACAGGTAAAGCCAAACGTGCCAAGATTAAATGGACTGAAGAACTAACAAACGCATTTAGTCAACTAAAGCACGAGGTATCAAAAGACGTGATTTTGTCTTCACCGGATTACGATAAGAACGCATCCCCGCTCGAATTGTACGTGGATGCATCTGGAAAAGGCGCCGGCGCTTGTTTGATACAAAAGCAAGAGGAGAGACATAAAACCATCGCATACGCGTCCATGGCATTTTCGGAAACTCAGGAAAGATACTCTACAATAGAAAGAGAGTTAACTGCAATTAGGTGGGGATGCTTAACTTTCAAGGCATTTCTCTACGGAATTCACTTTAAACTTTTTACTGACCACCGACCATTATTATACATGCATAATATGTCTCCTCACAATACACGCGTTTACAGAGCGCTGGAAGACATAGCGGAATTTAGCTTCGATATAAATTATGTACCGGGTATCGAAAACGGAGCTGCTGATTTTCTCTCACGAATTAAGGAAGATAACACTGTTGATCAGCCGAACATTAACAAGCTACCAAAAGAGTTCAAAATTTTAAAAAAGATAGACGGAGGCGGGAATTCATTTTTTGAATCCATTTGTGTAGCTTTGGAGGACATTAGTGACGACGAGGTGTCTATAGGGTGCGAAATTCCTGAAACCCATACAGAATTGAGGAAAATGTTAGTGGATAAATTGCTACAAAATCCTAAGAAGTATAATCTTCAAACCAATCGAAAATGGAAAAATAAGTGGAATATTCTGTATAACGATGAACAGTTACCAATTACAGAAATGTTCCTTGCTGCATGCGATTTATTTAAAATCCAAATTCATGTATACCATAATATAGATACCCCAGTTATCTATAAAGACGATAAGACAAGTGAGAACTGTAAGATAATTTATTTACAATGTATTTCCATGGTACACTATAACCCTTTATTCTGTCGAAAAGAAATTGTCATAAAGGATAATAAGAAGTGGATAAACTATTGTAAAACCGTAGAAGAAAGTAATCCTAACGAATACTACGCCCCAATGGACGAGTGTGTTGACGACTGGGATGATGTGACATTTGACGAGGCCAAGGAACAGTCGGGGATACCATGCCATCATGAAATACCGGTCTCAGGGGTGAGTATAAATATTGGAAATTATAGATTCTGCTCATTAATTGATACCGGTGCACAAATTAACGTTATAGGAGAGAACATATGGACTAAAATTGCAGATAGTACTCAGATTTTACAACCACTTGATAATAATGTAATTTATGGTGTCGGACATGTAGAGACTAAAATATTGGGACAGATTGTACTATCAGTGAAATTAGAAGATGTAGTATGTAAAAATGTTAATTTTTATGTCGTGCCTGACACCGCTGTTCCTTATTGCGTTGTTCTTGGTGCCAATTTCATAATTCAAAATGACATAGTATTAGATTTCAAGACTATGAATTTAAATGTACGTAATGATATGAATAGAAAGGTAGATATCAGTGGGTCTGGAATAACTCAAAGGGCGTACTTATCAACCCTCAACGTTGAAGTTAATATCTTAAATAATTCAAGTGATTACGACCAATATTCGGATGACTATTTTAAATCCTTGCCTAAATTTATAATATCCAAGGAAGAATTGAAAAATATGCAAAGTAAGAATTATGCTATCAAAACATTGAGGAACAAAGTCATGAATAAAGTAAATAAATGTGAATGGAAATTAAAATCATTATGTCAATTTAAAAGAGCCTCTGATAAGTTAGCTTTTCGTAATGAACTCTTGGTAAAGGAAACTGATAATAATGCGTCACCAGTAGTAGTTTCTTTTCCATTCATTGTAGAAATATTATACAAAGTACACAAT
>CANNZV010004865.1:0-34189 GCA_947561585.1 Caprella mutica
ATAGAAGTATTGACTGATATTGACGATTTATTATTATACATATATGTGTGAATATGAAAGAACTAAGGTTTACCTGCGGTGCCTGATAATTGCACCTTATACTCAGTACTAGTTATAAACAAAAGAGAATTATTCTAAAATTAACGAGTTAGCATTCTCAGTAAGATGAATTCACTGTAACACTTTGAATCTTCAAGAAAATGATACCCTCCGTGATAAGACATCAATTTTTTTTCTTTTGATTCAGCGGTACTAGAATGTTACTGGCAGTAAATGACAGCTTAACATAGTGCAATTTCTTGAATGATACAAATTTGCATTTTATTTTTATTTTTAATCATCGCTGCAAAACTGCAAAAAAGAATGACCACTGAATTCAATACATATTAACTTAATTCAATCGAATTATATAGTGCAAATATCAGAGAACAAAGAATCTCAAGTCTTTACTGATCAATTGGTTTCTTCAATTAGCTATGTACAAAAAACCTAATTGTAGCTAAGTAGCTACTAGGCACTAGCTGCAAAATACAATATAGAGCTAGCTCTTTAATTCGTTATCATTAGAGCCCGGACTTTTAGGACCTATAAAAAAGGCATTTTAGGACCTAAAAAAGTCATTTTAGGACCTATATAAAGGCATTTAAGGACCTAAAAATGGCATTTTAGGACCTATCAAGGCATTTTAGGACCTAAATACAACATTTTAGGACTTATGCATACACTTTTAAGATTAATAAATAGGTATTTACAACGAATAAATCAGCATTTTGAAATATAAATTTGACAGCTTTTAGTCCGTTTAAATGGAAAAAATGGTGAAAACAAATAAATAATTCATCCCTTGAAATTCAATGAATCTAGTTTATAGTAATTTATTAAAAATTTACCTTAAAAATTAAGGTAAATTAAAATTCATGAAATGAAACTAATTCCAATATTCAATTCGAAATTTGTATTTATAGCAAACCCTCGTAGTAGACAACCTCAGATTAAACAAATCATACATTAGATAATTAGACCAATTAAGATACTCTGAAACTGTTGTACAGCAAAAACCACTTACAAGACATAACACAATTTTTGTCGCCTGGCAGTTTTCTATTGTGAATATTACAAATATCATTAGGTTCTACATATCTCTCTCTCTTGAATAGTATATTATTCACTATTTTGTGCATGGCAGAGTCTATGCTAAAAAAATGATGCAAAGAATCACAGAAAACTAGATACAGTGGTGACTATACTAATTCTTGAAGTGATATAAGTAGTTTATTTGTATAATAATTCAGACAGATTTCGATTGAATCATAACGTTCTATAAATTTGTCAAAATAACACATTAACTTTACCGACTTACCAAATTATTTAATAATATAAAAATCCCAAAATAAGACTACGCATCATCTCAGGAGTTTATGGTATTTTAGGACTTTATGGCATATTAAGGACTTTAGGGCATTAATTAACTCTATTGCATTTATTGACTTTATGGCATTTGTCCGGGCTCTAGTTATCATGATTACTCAAAAGATAGTGAAAAGCTAATTATGATGAATTCTTCAAAAGTAGCTACTTTAATTAAATAATAAAGTAATGAAGCAGATAGCCCAGCCTACCCAGTAGTATTCGGAATCCACATAATGACTTTTGATCAATTTTCCGATAATACTCACTGATAAAACTGGAGTAACTTTGGTTTACTGAGACAGAAGAGTTAATACTACGGTGAAATGACTCGACACCGTTGTTCGTTCTTAGTGGCTGTTTGGCCACTGAGAACGTGCTGGGTCCAATCCTATGTAGCCAGAATCTGTCTATGTAAGACCGGAATTCTTGGAGAGCGTGTCTGTCTTCCTCCGGTGTCTCCAAGCAATTCCGGCCCTCGGCGATTCTAGCAGCTGGTAAAAGTGGCAGTGTCAGAACAAACCTGACCATAGAGTATACAGGCTCCACACGTCTGAGGTACTCTCGGTCAAGCTGGAGAGATTTGGACCTCTTGTACACACTCTAGTGAGGAGAGTATTACTATCAGTTTCGGTATAAATCACGATTATACATACCATAGCTGATTGATAAGCAACAATATGAATTGAAAATAAATTGAACTAGAATAAAATAAATAAATTTAATATATTTCAAATTTGTAGCTAAATAATGGGAAAGACGCATTTTAAGACATTATATTTAAGATTTGACTACACGCTTAAAATAAGAACATTTTCAATGCAGTGTAAAAGAAATTGTTGAAGTAAACCTACTGCACCTATTTAATGTACTTACCAAAGACAATATAAGATAGACGCTCAACTCCATGTTATAAAATACTGAGTATGTTTGCACTGACGTCAGCACTCTGATTCAACTTCTAGCCAATCAGCGTTAATGTATACCTACAACTTAGTGTTGTCAAAGACAATAGTGTACCTACAAAGGTTTATACTCGCTTGGTATACCTAGTTATGTACTCTACTACGTTAAAAGGGGGTAGATTATATTTAGAATACTAAATTGAACCACATATGCGATCTTGTAAACTTAATTAATAATAAAATAATTAGTTTTCTGATCTCTAATCAGTAGAGGATATTTATATTTCTAACGACTTCACTTGTTACGACCAGGCGGCTAACATTTTGTTTATACGTGTCTGTAGTTCAGTCCACTGCTAATACATGCATATTTACGGACTCACAGTATATAGAATATAGTAGTGAAAATTGAGACGGTTAGTGTACGTGACGTCATCACAGCAACACTCTAAATTTAATTCAAGACAATTGAAGAGTGTTAAATTATGAAAAAATGTTTATTTATTGCCAATATAAGAAAAGAGTAATGGTGTATTCAGTTATTAAAACTACTTTACCCTAATTTTCGATTTCAGCCTGTTAACGTCACGATAACAAGTCACTCTATTGTCACTACTACGTATATAGCAGTGGACCGAAAAACAGACCTAATAATGTAGCTGAGAGACGTTGTTATAGTTCCAGTACTATAACTTCCTTGGTTACGACTAAAGATTATCCTACTGTCAATTTCAAGGGGGAGGGAGGGGGGTCTTAAGTTTATTATTTTTCGGTGTGACGTATGCTACTGATCGCTTCTGATTGGTTGTTATTATTTTTGCATGTGCCCTATCAAGTTGAGCGTCTATCTTATATTGTCTTTGTACTTACTGTCGAATGTGTACCTACAATGGATTGTTATATATAGAGCCCGGACAAATGCCATAAAGTCCTAAAATGCCATAGTGTCCTAAAATTTCATAAATTCCTAAAATGATGAAAAGTCTTATTTTGGGTTATTTATACTATTTTATAATTTGGTAAGTCGGTACAGTTGATGGGTTATGTTGTCAAATTTATAGAACATTATAATTCAACCAAAATCTGTCTGAATCACTATATAAATATAAACTACTTCTTTCACTTCAAGAATTAGCACAGTTACCACTGTATCTAGTTTTCTGTAATTCTTCACATCAATTTTTTAAGCACATACTCATACATTAATAGAAAAATAAATTGGCGAATAATCAATATAATAAAGTTATAAACTATTTAAAGAGACATATATTTAAAACCTAGTAATATTTGGAATATTTAATATAGAAAAACTGGCAGGTGACAAAAAATATATTTGTCTTTCTTGTAAGTGGTTTTTCCTGTACAACAGTTTCAGAAAATCTTAATTGGTCTAATTATCTAAAACATGGTTTGTTTATTCTGAAGTTTTCTACTACCAGGGTTTACTGTAAATACAAATTTCGATTTAATATTGGAATTAGTTACATTTCATGAATTTCAATTTACCTAACCTTTTTTCTGTAATACTTTTAGGTTAAATTTGAATAAATATACTATACACTAGATTCATTGAATTTTAAAGGAATGAATTGTTTATTTGTTTTCACCCTTTTTTTATTTGAACGGAATAAAAACAGTTAAGTTTATATTCCAAAATGCTAATTTATTCGTTGTAAATATCTATTTATTAATCCTAAAAGTGTATGCATAAGTCCTAAAATGTCTTTAATAGAACCTAAAATACTTTATACACCCTAAACTGCCATTTTTGAGGTCCTAAAATGCCTTTTATAGGTCCTATAAGTCCGGGCTCTAGTTATATATGTATTATACATATTCGTTTGTTTTCTGTTAGTCTATATGAACAGACTAACTATTATGTTTATTATTTCATTTTACCATTACTGAGTGAAGCTCCACCTAGCGGCCAGTCTCAGTTATGATATATAACTTAATTAAGGATGTACCATTGCATTTATTATGTACATGTTGTTGCGTCCTGTGCAGTTGTTCAGCGTTTCCCTAGCTCTCATGGAGGGATGTTGAGTGTGTTTGAAAAAAGATCTCGCTGCTACCTACCGTTTCATTCCAACCATATATTCTCATTATATCGAATACAATCAATTATGACTGCTGTAAACTCAACAGAACTAACTTGACAAAAGTGAAAGTAGCATACAGACAGCCTAATGTCTTCAAACACCAGCCTTGCCGCTGCCATTAACCCACCCTCGTAGTCGCTGACCATGATGGTAGAGTGAAACCATGTTGCTCTTTAAGATAACTGAAGATGGCAACGTATGACATTCGTGTCCTTCGAGTCATAAGGCAGTAGTAGACTGCACAGAAAAGCTGAATGTGAGAGATAAAAGAAATTAGCACATAATGCTTTCATAATAACTATAGATTTGAAACACTATGGTTTCAGTATTATTCAGTTCCAATCAAAGTGAATAATAGTGCATAGCTATTATAACTATATTTACAAGCAAAATTATAATATGATATCTAAATTCTTTTCACCACGGGATATATCTAAGGCCCATACTATACTAGCAGTTTCATCGCCGCATTTTCACTGCCCTGTTTCCGCCTCTTAAAATTCAAAGTATACTAGGAGGTAATAAATCTGTTTTATTAATGGGATTGTGGTCTAATAAAGCTTTTTAGTGTTCGAATTTACTTCATCGTCGTTTTTGACAATTTACGCAAGGCCATTTTCACCACCATATTAATAAAATAGCTATTATATAACTAAAATGAATAAAACTTCATGAAAATTTAACTGTGGTGGATGGAAAAAGTTGAATTAGCCAAATGATACTTGGAAGAAAATTGTATCTACAATTTAGTTGTTTGAATATACAAATTTAAAGTTGGGGTTCACTTTTTTTTTGTGGGTCACTGTACTTCAATCAAGTGCTTAATTGAAAAAGGATGATGAGGTTAAGATCAAGAATAATCATACTGAGATTAAATTAAGGTAAAGGTGCACTAAGCTTCGACTGAGACGAGAAGCTTCTGTTGATTTATCAAAAAGTATGTGGTAGCTAAGTATCATATGTATCTAATGTTTTCTTATAATTTAGCAGCAATCTTATTACAAACAAAATATTACCTTATCACCAACAGGGATGTGTATGGCGAACATTTGATGCATACTTGAGGGAACGCATTAGAATGTCCCATCGCAATGGAAAATTCTCGATGCCCTTAAGTGTGCTTCCAGTGTTAGTGACACAAAAATGATGTTGGTGCTACCCTCCACCTCCTGCACCACCCGAAAGAATCTACCCTTCCCACCAATTGCTTCATTCAGTCTGAAAAAATTGAAGTCAGGCATGAAATAATAAGATAATTTTTATGCTACAGCTCATAATCAATTTAAATTATATCTATATTGTAGTGAATCTATTCTAATACTTTTGAAAAGATATAGTTTCGATTCCACACTATAGTATAGTTGCTAACTTGCTAGTGATATAGATCACGCCATAGTAACACCACTAATTATTTAAATTAAATTAATCAATGAGTAATGAAATAATCAATGGAGAGAATTCCTATAATTTAAAATTAAAATATTTAAAATTTATCTAATTTTATATACTTGTAACCTACTAGTATGTTAAATTGTATGAAAGTAGCGGTAATGTTATATCAATAACTGACCTAGATTGAAAGAATATTTTCTAACAAGAAATCAAATTTTATTTCTCAACTAATAGAAAATTTGGCTGATATTAATTATTCATGAGATACATTTAAAAGATAGTAATTTCATACTAAATGCTAATAAATATTAGCATTTCTGATTAAAATTTATAAAAAGAGAAAATATAGATAAAAATATAAGAAAATTCTCATATTTTATGTGGTTATGTTTACATAGATTAATACTTTATAAAATAAGGAAACACTGTTTCATATGATCATAGTTCTTTGAATTTGAGTGGAGGAGTGAACAGCAACACTATATTATAACAGAAATCATTAATGGCTGTAAATTTGACACCAAAAACTCTTTATTAGTCTTCAATATAAGTGGATTGTGATGTAGCAAATAAAATATTGAAACATAGAAAATCAATGAATTCGGTGATAAATTGATAATCAATAGAGCCCGAACTTTTAAGACAAATAGAAAAAGGCATTTTAGGACCTAATAAATGGCATTTTAGGACATATCAAGGCATTTTAGGACCTAAATACAACATTTTTAAGATTAATAAATAGGTATTTACAACGATTAAATCAGCATTTTGAAATATACAATTTACAGCTTTCAGTCAGTTTAAATGAAAAAAAAAAATGGTGAAAACAAATAAACCATTCATCCCTTAAAAATTCAATGAATCTAGTTTATAGTATATTTATCAAATTTAACCTAAAATTATTATAAAAAAAGGTTAGGAAAATTGAAATTCATGAAATGAAACTAATTCCAATATTAAATTCGAAATTTGTATATATAGCAAACCCTCGTAGTAGACATCAGATTAATCAAATCATACATTAGATAATTAGACCAATTAAGATAGGTACTCTGAAATTGTTGTACAGCAAAAAGCACTTGCAAGACAAAACACAATTTTTGTCGCCTGGGAGTTTTCTATTGTGAATATTACAAATATCCCTAGGTTCTACATGGGTGTAGGTCATAAGCCCCCCCGGGTCAAGAGCCCCCCCCCCCCCCGGTCATGAGCCCCCCTGTTTTAAAATCCTTATTTACCTATATTATTTAATCCTTATTGACACTTTTGTAGTTCATTACTGATTAGACATAAAATATATGTATATCGGGGGGCGTGTCGCCCCCCGAACCCCCTGCCAGGCCATTAAACAATCGTGAAGTGTGCAGTACAACAAACTACATTAGCAACTCTCAGTTATTTCTATCCAAGTAGTTCTTCATTTGTTTAACTAGGTAAATAAAAATTAAAAAAACAGAGAGGGGAGCTCGTGACCGGGGGGGGGGGGGGGGGGTTTTCCAACAAGAAAATGGTCCAATAATACCAACACTAATTATGATCTTCTTTAATTAAAGCAGGTTCAATCACTAAAAATTGATAGCAATAAATGTCAAAATTTATTGATTCAGTGTGAAACAAATTCCAAGAAATGCAAAACACATGGAGAGCTGCAACCCTAACAAATATTTAATCGTCACAGAGAGGTCATATTCATTTAATTTTAATAATTAGGTTTCCTAACTTCTGTCAAGAGCATATCAGCCTATCATCAAAAATTGGTTCCAATCAAATCAGTTCATATTTGGAGAACAAACTGCAAATAGTTATACACACAAATAAAACAAGGATATTCATAAAAAGTTACAAGTTTTGACCATTGAAATATTATTTTTTAAATTTTGCTCAAAAAAATTGAAAATACAACAGGCCGCTATTTCAAACAAAATGATTTATTATTGAAATACAGGCAGGCATCGCTTCAAGTACAACTCACTTTAATAAAAGTGGTACTTATTTCGAGTCATGTTTCAAAATAAGAACTGATCGTAGACATAGAAAACGGAGTCAATTTTTTGTGATTAATTCACTAAAAAACATTAAAATTAAAATGCAGACGAGGTTATTAGAAGCAATTGGTTCCGAAATTCAACATGTCCTACTTTAGGGTTAGTTCTGTGTTATCCATATTTTCAAACACGTGAAAATCTTTATATAATAATCGTTATTTAACTTTTATTTCCCGCATGATGCCAATTAGAATAGAAGTTAAATAATAATTATAATTTTTTTTCTGACATGTCCAAAATTGTACAACCAACCAATAACTTTGCACTTAGTACCCTACTACCAAATATATTTCATAGAGCATGAAATTGCAGTTTATTAAATGTAGCACAATAATTATAGAAATCTAAGTATCTATACTATCTATTAATAACCTACCTATACCGAGTGAGAGTTAATCTATGGATGGATTTTAAAACAATTAATAAATGCACGATTTTATACGTTTTCATCACGGTCACAAACAATGAAAGACGGTATATTACAGGCATCCCCCGCTTTAGTTACCAAATCACAACTCAGTGTGATTACCAAATGGTAACTGAAGCAAGGTAGAAGTAACAAGACATTTATAATTGTCACTCCTTGATTATATATCTCATTTTCTATGAGTTATAATGAAATTTTTTTTTTAAAGTACTACATAAGCCTATTAATAAACAGTGTTTGTGACTGTGTCACTGTGATGAAAGTTTGAAATAGTGAATTTATTAAAGGTTTCAAAATCTAACTATAGCTTTAACTCTCACTCAGTATAAGTGAGTAATTAATAGATACTTAAATTGCTATAATCATTGTGTTACATTGAACAAACAGCAATTTTATGCTCTGCAAAATATTTTTGGTAGTAGGGTTCTTCTTAGTTTCAAGTTATTGGTTGGTTCTACATTTTAGAACACGTCAGAAATGAAAATATTATAATTATTATTTAACTTCTATTCTAATTGGTATCATGGATACCAATTGAAATATGGAATTGTGTTATAACAAGGAACTTACCCTAAAATGCAACACATTTTATATCAAAACCAATTGCTTCTAATAACATCATCTGGATTATAATATGGAGGTTTTTGATAGTTACAGTGAAAATCACAAAAAATTGTCTCCTACAAACCGAACTCCTCCTACTGCGGCACGCAACTGTTCTTGTGAAATTTCCTTCCAAGATCTCTGGAGCGAACGCTTTACATCATCCACACTGCGATGGAATTTACCACAGGCCTTTGATTCAAGAATGGACCATACCGAAAAGTCCATAGGATTAACATCTGGAGAGCAGGGAGGCCACATTTCTTTGGACCAAAACCGTGGAAGATGGTCATGGCACCAGTTTTGAGTGACATTTGCAGTATGTGAAGTCGCGCCGTCTTACTGAAATGTCCATAGAGTGTCATTACCGAAGAGATCCTTAGCTGACTCCAACATTGGCGTCAAAATATTCTCAATATAACATTTAGCATTGATTTTGGCGCCTTGTTCCACAAAAATTAAAGGAGATCTCCAAGTTTCTGAAACGGCGGCCCAGACCATTACTGAAGCAGGTATCATGGTTCTGTGGACAGTTTTTTGGTTGTATGGGATGTCTTTTGCACTTTTACTAATTATTCTGTCATTCCTCCGGTTGTGAGCCATTTCCACTGTGAAATTTTTTTCGTAAGACCAAACAATTTCACCAGCCGTGCCAGACTTCAATTCTCTCAGAAGTGCTTTGCTTCTCTCCAATCTCTTTTTCTTTACAGCTTCTGACAGAGTCTGTCTCTTTTGGAGGGTGAAAGAGGACATCTTTAGGTCTTCTTTGACAACTCTTCTCATTGTTCTGGGACTCACATTAGCTGTTTTGGCTAACAATCGTATTGACCTTTTCGGGTTCCTCCTGATCTTCACTCGGGCACATTTTATCAGTGGTTTGGTGCGTTGTGAGCGTGGTCTACCACTTCTTGGACGATCAGTCAAGTCTCCTCTCTCATTAAAACGCTTCAAACACTTCCAAACAGTCGATCTCGCTATTGAGAGTCTTTGAAATGACGGAATCTGACTTCCCGGCACGGTGTAGAGCAATAATGGCTTCTCTTTTGTCTGACATTTTTGAATAGACTAAATTTTTATATTTAGTCTATACTACTACTATAGTTCAAACACTGTCACCTACTTAGGAACTTATTTTTAAGAATTATATTAATGTTTGAAAAATTTCTTCCAAACTTACGCCCCACCCTGCATATTTAATTTAATCAAAATTAGGGTACAAGTTATTTAACTAGTTACCGACTTATTTGGCAGTATTGTGTTTGACCTTATCTCGAAATACATAGAAAACAATAATTAAGTTAATACAGGACATTGCATATTACCGCATTACATATAATGCACAAATAATCGTTTTAGGTATCGGAATCGCCCTCAAATTTTGGAACTACGACCTTGTTCCAGAGACTGGAAAATTTTATGCCAATTTACGAGCTACAATTTCACAAAAATTCTAAGCCAAGCCAATTTGGCTCATTTTTGAAAGATTGCAAGCCAAAATTAACATGGGAACATAGAATTAATTCAAATTTTAAAGCCAAAATATCTGATCAAAATTTCAAAGCTCTATCTTATTATCTTCATTGTTCGAGGCCCATTTGAATAACAGAAGGATAAGGATTTATTGATGAAAACATAATCACTAAGCCCTTCTATAATTACCTCTAACAAGATGATTGTGCAGGGCCTCGACCAATGAAGATAATAAGATAGAGCTTTGAAATTTTGGCTAGATATTCTCAATGGGTTATTATTACGATATTTATCTATCTTGAATTTTAAGAACGATTAATATAATTTTTGGATTTTTTAAATAATATGCTATTTTTCGTATTTTCAAACGACCCTCGAACCATCAAGGAATCTAAAGTTTGCACACATCGTTTTGATGCAGTTCCACAACTTTTCCCCCTTAACGTGAAACCCAACTCTGAAAAGTGGAAAAAATGCTCCACCCTAATATACGTGTATGGGCCATTGCTTCTTTTTTCTTATAAAGTAATTTAATCTCAAACTTCTGTGCAATAAAATAGTCAGTAGCATTGTCTTTCTTTTTGAAAACTATATGCTTTGACCGATGGATAAATTCTTATATTTTTATGGTTTAATAGTATTTTTTGTTTTCAATTTATTATGATTTGAGCATACATTATCTTTGTTCATCTTGATATTACTGTTCTAAATTTAAACATTAATTTGTTAAATATATGAACATCAACTTGCTGGTGGTGGTGACGTCATTATAGCGCTCAAGCCTCATAATAAACTGTATTCATGGATCTAAATTGAGGATCCCGCACTTCTCACCTGGCCATCACTGTGCACACATAACAGTGCGTAGCGCCTCACGTCACACCAACCAAGATCTTCTATATTTGAATCCTAACTAATATTAGCCCTCATTCCGCATGTTTATCCCTGGTACTGTGGAATCTGAATATAAACCCACTGGAGGATTGGGGACACTGATCCTAAAATAACCCCTGTCGGATTTCGGATACGGAACCCTAAAAAACCACTTAGAATTATAGACACTGATCCTAAATAACCCCTGGCGGATATCGGTTTCTTCCACGTGTATTTGGGTGCACTGGACTTCCTAATAGGTGAGAGGCTTTAGCGATCTTTATCTACATATTAGTTTAGTCACCTTGTGGAATTGTTAAGAAATAGATTGTCACTAACCACCAGCTAGGAGTGAGGTGCAACATTAGAGTGTTGCATTTCCTCCAAAAAAGTTGCACTAAACTTGTTTACATGTAGCCATTGTATTTCTATTAAAATTTGAATACCTACTTTATTATTTCAGACTAGGATACCTTGAACGGCACAGAGAGAAGATGGCTGGAATTTAATTATAGATAATTTATATAGGTAATTTAGGTAGACTATTAGTTAATCTTGTACAGTTAGGGCTAGTCAAATTAAATATAGTAAATACACAAATTGTATTTCTACCCTTCCTATTCTAAGATCAAATGCATAATTTTTGTATAATTACTGCAATAGAATTATAGTTTTAGTGAAAAAAGTTGGGTTAGGAGAAGTGCATGAAGTAGAAACAGTTGTTAAAATGAGGTGCGTCTCACACGCACATCCTCTCCTTTCCGTGCATTCTGTTAAACTGATATGGGAGGGAGGGGCACCAATGGTTTAGATAAAGACAATATAAAGGCCCGTTTACACGCTACGATAAATTGAAGCGATTTATCATGAAGAAGAGGTTGTTGCAATTTATCAGTACGTGTAAGCAGGTGATCGTAGCGATTTATTGGAGTTGGATTGTGTGATTTGTGCTAGCAGGCTCAAATTTATACGAATCGTAACTATAAGTTGGAACGTGTAAACAGGGTTCCAATAAATCGTTGCAATCTAACTCAATATATAATGATAAGCACTTCCAAATGCAGACCATCATAAGGTTTCTTCCATGACGGCTAGTAATCATCTGATAAATTGTTGCGATCTCTGTGCTCATTAAATCGCTCCTATTTATCGTAGCGTGTAAATGGGCCTTAAGATAGACGCTCAACTTGATGAGGCACAATGCAAAAATAATAACAACCAATCAGTAGCATCAGCAGCATACGACACACCAAACAATATACGTACAACCCCCCGCCCCCCTGATATTCACAGAAGGATAATCTTTAGTCTTAACGTGTGAATTCATTAGAAATATAAATATTCTCTACTGATTAGGTATCAGAGAACTAATTACTTTATTATTAATTAAGTTTTACAAGATCGCTTATGTTGTTCAATTTAGTATTTTGAATATAATCTACCTTCTATTCGGATAATAGTCATAACTAGGTATAGCAAGCGAGTATAAACCTATATAGGTAAAGCCCCGTTTACATTGAGGCTCTTTTGCACACTCTGAGTGTTGAAACAACGGGCAAACGCGCAGTGGAGAGGCAAACCAGGCTCACTTCAACATTCACCTTGGCCATTCTTTTCGACACTCTTGAGTGACACTCGCTGTGGCTCAGTCCATGGAAGTACTAGTAGAAGGAAGCGGTGTAACGGCTAACCAACAACGTATAAGCACGACCATCGTGTTAACACCTTGTTGTTAGCAATTAGTCAAGTGAGCTTCCTTGTCTCTCTTCGCTTCAGTCAAAACAGCTTCCTTGGCGTCTTGTTGTTGTTCCACTGTGTCGTGTGGTGACGTCACAGCTCACATATGACGTCACCCTAGCGACAGACTGACAGTTCAGGGAGCATTCGCACACGGCTCAGTGACGTTTGAGAAACGAGGAAGAGTGTACGCATCTAGTACGCACTCCACCAAACGCTTATTCAAGTCATTAACATTGCATCTGTTGCCTAAATATTCATCAATTAATCTTCTTACATCTTATAAATGTCCAAAAATGAGAAAATTATTGAGCAAAATGATCAGATACCTAAAGTATTTTGAAGAATAATGTGCAAGTTAACATCAGCTGTTGTGCTAACGAGAACCGTTACTCAGTCAGGTCTGAGAGCGACGCACACACGTGTACTCTCCCTCGTATCTAAATCTACACTAAGAAGCTAACACGATTGTAACGGCTCCGAACGGCTATGTTAGCGGCCTGGCTCAGTCAGTCCATTGATGCACCAGGGGGAGGTTGTTAACATCGAACCTCCTGCAAATTGGATGGCAACGAGTAGAGCTGCTGTTGAACAGCTAATTAATCTATATAGGACTCACGAATGCCTTAGGAAATCATTAAGTAAAGCATATAAAAATAGAAATTTAAGATAGAGAGCAATAATGACATTAAACAAAATTTATTATTATCCCAACCTATAACAAAGAGCATTGTGTTTTTTATATTATGTATAAATCCATCACACTCAAAAATTTTATTTTATTAAATTCAATTTTTTTGGAAAACTCAATATTTTCATAAAAAATTTCCCAAAAATGAAAATTTTCCCAAAACAAAATTTTCCCACAACACAAAATTTTCCAAAAACTCAAAATTTTCCGTATAGGTAGGTACTGAAGATTTTCCGAAAACTCAATATTTTCCGAAAACTGAATTTATAGAATTAAAATTCAATTTCCATTAAAAAACAGTTATTTTTAACGGGATAGTACACTAGTTATTAATATTAGGTAGAGATGGAGAAGATGTAAAAACTGAAATTCAAGCTATACGGAACTAACACCGTAATAAAGTCAACGAATCGAAAAAATCTGATAAAGTTTATGGAACAGATGAAATTTATGTACCATAGCTTTGGTGCTATAAATTATTTCATGTTGTTACACTAGGGGCGCTGCCGCTTTGCCCAGTGTAACAACATTTCTCGCCATCGAATCTGAATACCAACTAAGAACTCTCGCACCGTCTCAATCTGCCCGCCAAACGCTTTTCAAATGTGAACAGTCAAGACTCTTTTTAAGTGTGCACTTGCCCGTGGATGGAGCTTCCAATGTGAGTGTCAGGCTGCCTTCACACCAAAAGCTGTTGAGCAGGCAGGCAGTATTTGAGAAACACGGTAATGCATTGGAGCGTTCACACCAAAAGCAGGCAGTTGAGCGGTCAAACGCGGTTAGCAAAGCTGCTAGCTGTTGGCGTGATATGCGATCGATCCTGCTCCTAACCGCTGCTGTGCAGGCTGCCAGATGTGCGATCAGTGTCAATTAGTGTATAAAGAGGCGTCGAACAGAGGTTGTGAACAATCGCTATGGATATTGAGCAGCTACATCCGAAGTATTTCAATGCGAAGCTATCTGGCATGCATCTGAAGCTAAACATAGCGACAGGAATTATATGTCAAACCAATGGAGCAAAATTGGACATATACTGTATATTGATATGAAATCATAAGATTTTGATATGAAATAGATGAATTATAAATGCCCATTAAATATTCGTTCTCTAAATAATTTTTATTTACTTCTGTACGATTATATTTTACTTCTGTAAATATTTCACAATGATAAATGTAAATTTATTAAATTTTATTACGTTATAATGTATTTTTCTTCAATTTTTTATTGCTAGAATGTCTCCTTGAAATTAATTTATATTATTATTAAGTGGAGCTTGTCATTGAAATTGTCGAATGTATCTAGATACACTTATTAATAAGAATTTTTAAAATACAAATACCTTGCATTTTTATTTATCTATCAATATTTATATTTACAACCGTATGCAATAGTTTAAACATTAGAATACTCTTAATCAATATTCTAATAACAAAATAATATGACAATAAATATATTTAAAAATATAAATCAATTCAAAATATAAATAATGTTACATTTTAAATAACAATTTACAGAAAAGAATATCAATTATATAAATAATATTTCTAATTCTAACTAGCTTTTATGAATAGAAAGAGAGCGACCGCCATATAAACTGCTTCATCAACTGCTCACGGTGTGAAGGGCACACTGCTCAACTGCCTGCCCGCCTGCCTGCTCAACTGCTTTTGGTGTGAAGGCACCCTCAATGTAAACGGGGCTTAACACATGGTCTTGACGACACTAAGTTGTAGGTATACCTTAACGCTGATTGGCTAGAAGTTGGGTCAGAGTGCTAACGTCAGTGCAAAAATACTCTGTATTTTATAACATGGATTTGAGCGTCAATCTTTTATTGTCTTTGGTTTAGACCATAGTATAAAAAATATACTTAGCAATGACAATAGAGTGGTAATTAGTGACAATTTTTGTTTAAGTGCTACTGTGAAGACGTCACGTACACTAAACGTCTCGATTGTCAATACAGGCGTCCCCCGCTCTTATTACAAAATCGCGACTCACACTTACAACAAAACGGTAATAAGTGCGAGTCATGTCCTGAAGTTACATTTTTAAAATTCTTATCCCTACAATATTCTGTTTTCTACGAACAAGGGATCAAAGAAAATATTATATAACTGACTATAGTAATATTTTAATTTGGAGTGACGTGGCTATATATTAGGACCTATACATTGTGTACAATTAATGTACTTCTTCAGAAACAATTCTTAATATTGCACAATTATTGTTTGTGCTGCCTGTTATATAAAGTAGGATGTTGAATAAATCAGAAATTTTATGAGTTTTTCATTTTTCAATTAAATTGTTACGTATGTGGTTTTTATCTAAAATCAACTTTGGAAATCTTATTTATGTCATACCATGTTTCATAATAACCATTTTTCGTTAATAACCAAAACCATTTTCGTTAACGTATTAACGATATTAATTTTTATATCCTATATTAATTTCAGTTTTTTTTTTCAAATTTTAGAAGTTTCAACACGATTCCTAATCCATACTATGAAACATTGCACGATTAGATTCATAATCGTGGAAAAAAGAATGATAGTGATGGTAGATGGCAAATAAATCAGGTTGGCTATAATGGATCCAAATTATTTTAGGTAATGCCAAATATATAATTAAATATACAAATACCATATATATATAAGGGTATAATGTGGAGGAGATGCAAACTTTATAAATAACTAGTCATCTTTTTATATTCGTTTGTTCACTGGTTACTTTACCCTACAATATACATTTATTCCCTGATAACATTGCACTTTCGGGTTGGCAAAGTAAAAACACGATCGGGCATTGGCACTCCGATGCTATTACATACTATGCCAATGCAATGAAAAAGACACTGTACCAACGGTTGCCAAACAGCACTGACCCAATGAAGGAAAACATTGACTAACCAATCCAGTGATTTTTTGATGTACAAGTATATTTATCATACAACTCTACTGGTTATCTTTAGCAGTTGTCGCCAGACAATAAAAGAAAATATGTGCAAACGATCTCTCCCAACATTAATCACACCAAATAGCTAATTTAATATCCTCAATTGAGTATATCTTTGAAATTGTAGCAGTTTCAGGCAATTTAGTATAAATAGGCTTGTTATCCCTTCAATTATTAATTTAACACTTTATTTATTACATTCATAAAAATGAGCTTGGACACTAGTTAACTCATATGTTTAATATGAAAGTTATTTTTCCGTCTGAAACAATCATTCACATTAAAAATTATACTTTCTATTAAATTTTAAATAGAAATATTATTTGGTTACAATGGTGTACGTGAAATTATAGATTCGAGTTTAATTGGCAACTGATCTATTTTTTTCTGACTTCGATCTGTAAATGTATTTGTAGGAAAGTAAATACATTGTTCGAAGTAACTGATGTCTTCACGTGTTCTGTATTGCTATATTATTACACCTGTTATATGACAATAGTACTAAGGGACTAGTGGCCGTAGACAGGCATCATCTCATATCGAACATAATTATTGCGTCCAAACGAATGTGTAATAATGGTAGGAACAGCTCTGCAAAAGAGATCTCCAATATATATTGATGATAGAATTTTAAATAAAAAACTTAAACTCTACTCTGAATTACTAATTAAATATATAGTATATATCTGCAGTAATATATATTTGAATTTCCTTTCTTGTAAATATATTATTTAACACAATTTTTCTTAATCAATCTCACCTGCATGATCATAAAGTTGTAATAGTTAGGGCGAAAAAAATAGCTGTACATATTCCATTTACTGGCGCCACTTTTTGGCATCACTTGTGCCCCCGCTATGCTACCTCCATCTTTATATACACTCAGTGAGTCTGGCATCAAACTGGCAACTATACTGCCACACTATGAAACATGGAATTATGTTAACAACTTTCAAAATTACTCGTACAGAATATCCCAAATATATTTCCCATATTCTGCACTGATTTTTCTGCTATGCTATGCTACAATGTTATTTTCAATATTTTGAGAGAATTTTTTACAATTTTGATTAATTTGGAGAAATTAACTTCATTTATTTATTATTTTTTAGTATTGTTAATAATTTTGTTTTGTTATTCAGTTGATTCGCTTTTTTTTCTATATTTTTGAGATCATTTTTCCATCGTACTAAAATGGATAGTATCATTGATGAATTTATAGCCGCAGGTGAGGTTCAAAATATTATTGATTTTTTGCCAGCTTCGACATATGCTGATTTTTGGTGTTAAAGGGGGTACTCCGGTGATAATCATTAAGTAGTAGCTGAAATTGTAAAATATTAAGAGTATACATTTCTGGTATTTCTGATCCTTTGAAGGTTCTCCACCAAAGTGGGGGTAAGAAGTATCAGAGTGATGTAAATTATCATAGATTAATTTTGTTCAGATTTAAAATAGTGTTATTGAAAAATAACACTATTTTAAATATGCTACCAAAAAACTGCCACCATCACTGCTCGTCTATTCAAATTGAATGATGTGTAGTGGCTCTGTGCTAGAGTAGCTATATTTGAACCCAATAGTGATAAAAGTATCCATGATTATTACGTTGTGGATACGATTCACCCATTGGTAAATTTAGATCGTGGCCAAATGGCTCACGTTAAGTATTCGCCAGTTAATATGGATAACATATCTCTTACAATGGTAGGATTTTGTATAGAAATAGGGAAAATAACTGTAGAACAGATTAATACAAGGATGTCTTGTGATCATTACTTTGCTGTGGCGCGCACCCCACAAATGAAAATTTACCAATGCAGATACAACGTTAAGATCAATTTCAATAAATATAACGACTTCCGATGAGAAGATTTTGAACGTGAAGCACATGAGTTTAAATTTAGCCAGATCAATCTGCACAGATTCCTTTTTGAGCCAAAAAAATTAACACCAGGCAAATAGTAGCTCTTAAAGCTTAAGTCACTGAATATGTCCAACGAATTAATTCATCTAGCGGGTATTACACCTCTGCTGTAAAGAATGGAGAGGACATAGTATCGATAGGTAGAATTATGATTGCTAGAGTTCATCCGAGTACCGGTAATGTTCTAGAGAATGGTGACAATATGCGTTTAAAATCATAGATCTAAAAATATTATAGACGGAGAGAAAAAACACTTGAATCTTTCTAAAACAATAGAAGTAAGCTGATGATGAAATTTCTTTGGAGGAATCTGTAATTATGTTATCACATTCTTGGTTTTAACAAATAATCTTCATTTCGGTATCCACGACTCTTCTCCAATGTTGAGGGTACATCCTACCAACTTCTAAGCGACAGCATGTGGGTACGTTTGCACACGGCAGCCGGGGCGAGAGATAAGAATTAATGTATTTTACTGTTATTCATTAATGTTATAAGTATGACTATATAGTTATTTGTAAATATATATATATTTTTCCTTTATTCCTAAGTTTCTTCAATGTTCTGTTCTAATTGTAATGTTATTTTCGGCTACGACTGTATGGGTGAGTGGTGATAGGAGACTGACTTGTTCGTCAGAGTGGCTTTTCTACGATGGAGTTGGCAGATTCCGTGTGGTATAATGGAATTTCTGCCAATTGTATCCTAATGATTGGCACTAATGACATCTTGAAAGCGTCATCCAGGGTTATTTGTACTGGTGAGTTGATTTACCAGATGAACTGTACTATAAATGATCCATGCTCATACCAGAAGGCTTATGAAGTTCATTTTACCCCCCTGTACCAAGAAAGGGTATCTTGGGCACCCGATTTTCTGAAAGGACATGGTTTACTGTGTTCGAGGATGGAGATATGTACCAAGAGATTGTAATTGACAAGACTGACATATTTTTTCCTCTGAAACCTTTCTGTCAAACCTGTTATGAGCAACAGTTTGTTGACGGTCGTCCTGACTGGATACGCTGGAACGTATCCACAACTGCTGTTGATCTGATTATCACTACTATCAGATATCCCTAAATGATGCTCTCAAGATGTCATTAGTGGGTAAGGATAGAATGTTATTGGTAGTGCAAGTGTGTTCTAGAATGAATGTTTTTGAATGAGTGGTGGCTGTCCTAATGTCCATGTTTTGTTACTACATAGAATTATTCTAAGATTAGTACTATAATTATTGGATTATCTGTTAACCAAGCCAGGTCTTATAGATTGTATTTGTGTCTTTTAAGGTTCTCAGAAATGTTATTAATTCTAAAACCTCCAGTTTTAAGCAATAGGGCATTTGAAAACTGTACGAACCTAAGTAATTATGTTATAAACGTTTCTTATTATAACACTATGGAATTTAGATTTTGAGAGGATAACATTGCTTAACTAAATGATGATTAACTTCATCTTATTGATCATTAGCTTAAAATGAGATTGTATACAATTTTAAAGAGTATAATTGGAGCTTATACAATTTACATTTAAGACCAGGCAAGTAAAGATAGTTAAGGAAATCAAATACCGTAACAAACTCAAAAGTCTTAACTAATAACCCAAGAAAGGACATTAGAGCAGCCGCAGGATTTTTCAAAAAGTGTTTTAGAGCTGCCATTGGTGCTTGTTCCCGTTCTTTCCACCTGCATCTCCATCTAGACTCCAGCTCCGCCACCAACTAACTCCTGCTCCTTCTGGTAGTCTTTTCTTCTTTGGACGACATGTCTCCGTTGCTGCTGCTGCCTACGGGTGTAGGTCATGAGCCCCCCCCCCCCCCCGGTCAAGAGCCCCTCCGGTCACGAGCCCCCCTGTTTTTAAATCCATAGTTACCTATATAATTTAATCCTTATGACACTTTTGTAGTTCATTACTGATTAGACATAGAACATATGTATATCGGGGGCGTGTCGCCCCCCGAACCCCCTGCCAGGTCATTAAACAATCGTGAAGTGTGCAGTACAACACATTACATTAGCAACTCTCAGTTATTTCTATCCAAGTAGTGCTTCATTTGTTTAACTAGGTAAACAAGGATTAAAAAACAGGGAGGGGGGGGGGGGGCTCATGACCGGGGGGGGGGGGGGGGGGGGGGGGGGCTCTTGACCGGGGGGGCTTATGACCTACACCCGTCTCTTATGTCTTTTCTTTTCCCCATGAGTTACTGGGAGCAAGATTAGGGGATGCGCCCTAACGTTGAGGGTGCTTGTTGTGTACAGACCTCCCCACAGCCCACGTGACTCTGACGAGTCATTGTATCACGATCTGTTAGGTTTAATTCAAGGTAGTACAAGTGTTGTGGGGGATTAAAACTGTCACCTGGATTGGAACCTGCATGTGGCTGGCGCTGAGGGAATGCGGTTGATTGATTTTGGGAACGACTGCTTCCTGACTCAGATGGTCCGCGTTCCGACTAGAGGAAGGAATACTCTGAACCTTGTGTTTACTACGAATGTAGAGGTAGGTATGGACCTTGCAGGTAGCGACCACGAGGCGGTCACCTTCCGTGACCTTCGAGGTTTTGGTAGGTGCTGAGGAAGAGCGTTTTGGCTTCAATCGGAGACTGAACTAACTTCTGCAGGACAAATGGTCCAGTGTAAATAAGAAAAGTTCTGAATTCTTTAGCTTTGAATCCGTCTAAGAGATCTAACCCTCTTGGCCGTTTAGAAAATTCAGAAGGAACATACTCCGAGTAGCTAATAAGTTTATGTGAAAGTTGTGAGATAATTTGATTACCTAATTTACTTTTGACATTACCTTTGCTGCCTTTAACCCACAAAGATAATAATTTCCTAGTAACACCTAAATAAATTAAATGCATAGAATCCAGAACCACATCACTGACAAAATCTACTTTCAATTCAGTCATACATACATATAAAAAATATATTGGGGGAATATATATAAATAAAAAGAAAAAAAAATACAATAAAATATATATAATGCTATATTAAAAAATATGTATACATATACGTATATAAAATAGGGAGAATCCATGGAGAACTGACAAACTTGACAGGTAGGCATGTAGAGTGAGTGTGCTCCTCATGTAACAGCAGGAGCTCCTCTCAGCTACATTAATAGGTCTGTTTTTCAGTCCACTGCTATATACGTAGTAGTGACCACGGTACAGGAACATAATCGGGTATAGTACCTAGCAGACGACACAAAAATATGACGTCACCACAACAACACATTCCTTGTTTGTGACCGAGCGGCCCATAATTCCTCGTATTTGCATGATAATATATATAGTTTGAAGTCATTTTATAAGGGTTTCGTACAAAAGAAAAGCGAAAATGGCGATTGAACCTCAAAGTTGAATATATAGATATAATTCAGGTGTGTTTTTATTGTTAATTTCTTTAACTTATATATAAGAAATAGGGTCTTGAAAATATGCTACCTAGGAGCGTAAAGTAGTGCTAGCTAACTGCTAAATTGTAGTTCCTATGAATAACAAATAAGGAAAAAAATAATGGAATACAATTTAACCAATGCCTAATTAGTAATTGATCAGAAAAAAAATTAAATTTAGAAGTGCTAAGTTTAAGTAGGTTTTCCCATATTTCAAAGTGTGGTCAGAGTCGCCATTTCCAGTCATCCGGTGGTCACGTCAAACTATAGATTCTATCAGCTGATTACCATACCCTATGTTACTGTATCCTGGTAGTGACTACAGAATGACTTGTTATCGTGACGTCATTAAGGCAACAGACATCGAAAATTAGGGTCAAGTAGTTTGAATAACTGAATACACCATTACTCTTTTCTCATATTGGCAATAAATAAGCATTTTTTTTATAATAAAACGCTCTTCGAATGCCTTAAATTCAATTTTAAAGTGTTGCTGTGATGACGTCACGTACACTAACAGTCTCAATTGTCACTACTACATTCTATATACTGGTAGTCCGTGAATATGCATTTATTAGCAGTGGACTGGACTGCAGACACATTTAAGCAAAATGTTAGCCGCCTGTGTAACAGGTGCATCTGCCAATTATACCTATTCATGTATACCTGTCAGGTGGACATAATAGTGTATGGCAGGCCTTGAAGCGAGGCTTGCCTGCACTGGTATCATAACAATTTAAGGAACATAGTACTGCCATCCATCTACTTATATTAGGGGACTTCTCAATAGTCCGACGCCCCAATAGTCCGACAGTTCCATCTTTCTGTGTTATTTTTATTTTTTGATTAAAATAAATATGATTAAATAGGTATACTCAATTAATACTACTAATCTAAATAATGAATAAATTTTTCATTTCTTTCATTTTTAAAATTTTATATTACTCTTTTATTTTACTTCATTTCTAATAGTTATTTATGATGCAATCCATCACTTTATTTCATCATTTAATGTAGTTTGTTTTATCCGCTAGTACTGCATACTTCATGATTGTTTAATGACCTGGCAGGGGGGTTCGGGGAGCGGAACGCCCCCCGATATACATATATTTTATGTTAAATCAGTAATATACTATAAAAGTATCGGACTAATGAGGCGTCGGACTAATGAATAGTAACCCTTATATTACACCATTCAGAAAACTGTGTTATTGGAGGAGTTGAAAGAAAGTAATGATATTGTGATTGGTGGTGACATGATAATAAATTCACCTTCCATTAAGTCATTTAAGTTTAGGGAAAATTTAATTAATTCTGAAATGAATAGTTAGTTAGCTATGTCCGTTGCTTTTAGATGATTTGTTTTCTCTTCACTTTGTATTTAAATTTTGTAACTCATATCTGCCTGAAAAGATTCTCATATCTTCGTATAGGCTTGATAAACATAAATTTTGTTTTTCAGTAAAAACTTCTGTTTATATGTAACTGTTTTTATCAATAAAGATTAATATTATTATTATGAGTGCAGAATAGGTTAGGGGAGTAGCCCAGTTGTGTGTTATTATTTTTCAAATGGATGGTGCTTGACGTCTGCAATCTTGAACCAATCAGCGACTCCTAGAGGCACGTGATTGTGAAAAGTGTAAACAAACCAAGGGCAGTTCTAGAAACAAACAATAGCGAATGCGTGTGATAGGTATGATTCATAGGAAGGTTAATAGATTTTTAAAGATAGTAGGGAGCACAACAGGAAATAGTTCTAATGTTATTTTTACAATTTTAGGAGACATGATTACATAGATTGGATAGAAATTTGTTGTAATCAGCAACTCTCTAATATGTAAACTAGTAGACGAAAAAAAAAAAAAATATGACGTGACCAAATCAACACATTTCTTGTTTATGACCGAGCGGCTCATAATTTCTCGTATTTGCATGTTAATATCGAGAAGTTCAAAGTTTTTCTTAGGGTTTTCGAAGTGTAAAAGAATAGCGAAAATAGCGATTGAAGATCAAAGTTGAATAAATAGATATAATTTAGGTTTCTTTTTATTGTTCATTTCTTTTACTTGTCTATAAGAAATAAAGTCTTAAAGATATACTATCTAGGAGCCTAAACTAGTGCTAGTTAACTGCTAAACTGTAGTTCCTATGAATAACAATCAAGGAATAAAATGATTGAAATACAATTTAACCAAATAAATTAAATTTAGAAGTGACTAAGTTTAAGTAGGTAGTCCCATGTTTCAAAGTGTGGTCAGAGTCGCCATTTCTAGTCACTCGGTCGTCACGTCAAACTAGATTCGATGAGCTGATTACCATACCCGTTATGTTCATGTACCCTGGTCTGTGAAAAAACATTTCTCAAGAATCAAGATGACAATTCACCAAGATTTTAACTCCATTCATAACTAAGTTTAGGTCTCTCCTCAACTTTGTTTTACTAGTTCTATTGTTAGTAATTATTAAGGTTGTGATAATATGCGTTTAAAATCATAGATCTTGAAAATATTATAGACTGATTGAATTAAAAGTATTTAATCGTTCTACACCAGCGATATATAGCATTCGATACCATTTCGTTTCGTCAATGATATCCATATGTCTCCCATATGAGCTTGGTCTACTACCTTAATATTTATACTGTGCTGGTATTTAGGCCTTGTTACACGGTGCGAGTATACGTGCGAGTTGGCCTTGTTAGTTACTGTAGTACAGCTACTCGCACAGTGTCACAGCATCAGTCGAGTAACTGTCATGAAAATTCAATGCTATGAACATTGAGCTACTGGCATGCGAGTACAGTGGGACAGCTGCTGTGTATTGTCACGACAGTAACTAGCACCGTGTAACAAGGTCTTTAGTGACCGTGGACCTCAAGACCAACAAAGTAATTAATATTTCCCTTCTAGTAAGTGTGATCAAATTTTAAATTGTATTTGAGGAAACACAAATCATAAATGGAAGCTGTCTCACATCAATAATTTGATTTTATTTCCTTATACAATATACAGTAATAAATATGGAGAAACAAAAATGGAAAATAGGGATTGATCAGATCGCCATTCTTCAGTAGTACACAAGTACATGCGAGATAATCATCTAAATGTTTCTCATCGCTTTGATATTTGGTATGTCGGCTAAAGCAATTATCGATTATTACCACCACCAAACTGATATTGTCTTCAGACCGTACTAGAAAAAAAAAACTAAAAAAGTTATTTTACAGTTTTCCTATCACATGGCAATTTGTGGTATTTTAAAACATTATGATTAATACGAATATGTATGTTCTTCATCATTATATTATATGAAACGTTTGGGTACCTAGAATCAGGTGTTTCAAGTTGATAATTCAAATTAGTTAAAATTGGAAAACTATGAAAAGATATGTTTTTAAAAAACAGCTTTAAGTCCATATTAGAGGATTCAATTACCTTCAAGTCATTACACATAACTTCAACTGAAGACATAGTAATTAATATCAAATGAAGTAAAAATCTTGTATAGGTGCTTTCGAATGAAAGTCCATATAGGTTTACTTTCCATTGGATATTCCAGATTTAGAACATGGAATATTTTGAAGGTAACTTCAACTGCTTTCACTATCGTGTCGACGGTATACTTGATGTCATCGAACGCAGTTTAGTAAGTTGAATTTAGGCCGTAGATGAAATATTTTTCTCTTTTCTGGACATGTTCTTCTATCCCTACAGGATCCTGAAAAACACGAGTCATTGTAACAATTATGTATGTACTGAAACTCAATCAAAATGATACTGAAATTTTAGTATTCGAATATAAAAAATGATTTTTAAGAAAGAAGTCATCAACGCAATACTAAATTGAAGATACATTTTATAAATAAAAAGACAATTTCAATATATTTCATCAAAGTCACTCTCAATCCGAAATTGATTTAGGATTATTTAAATGGGATTCTATACATTCCGATATATCCACATGATAGTTTTATATAGGAAGGCTATAAAAATATATTCACGATAATGATCATAGAAAAATTATATTACGAATATATCCCTCTCCTTCTTTCATTAATATTTTACCAATTCATTTATACATATTAGTAACTATACTGTATTTTGTTAGTGTAATGACTGTACTTTTAGTTCCTTTCCCATCTCGGAACTGATGTCTATTTCCCAGATATTTAGCAAACCATGGGTTTTACACATCATATCTATAAAAAAAGCAGATTACGTGCACTCGTGCATACCTTCGCCACCGCTTTGACCCGATCGCTCCCAAAACCTAATAAACTGGTAACTGGATAATAACCAATCGTCCTACCAAACTTCTTGCAGGTGACTTGTATATTCCACCCCACTTTACGGATAAGGTTTGTTAGTTATTAATATTAATTATTTGTTGAGGTTGGTGCGCGGTCTGTGGGTGGTGATTGGCAGTTGGTGAAGAAATCTTTGTTGGAGAGAAGAAATTTCATAATTTTAGGTTTGTAACAATTTCTAATCGTAATTTTTCATTTAGTCTAATTAATGTCTACAATGCCGTATGATGATAGGAGTAACCATATTGTTCATGATTATCGGCATATTTTAGGTGAAATGCAAGCTTAAATAGATGATGTAGGTTCAAATGGAGAACGGTCATGAGCCTCCACCCTCCCTGTTTTTTTAATCCATATTTACCTAGTTAAAAAAATGAAGAGCTACTTAGATAAAAATAACTGAGAGTTGCTAATGTAGTTTGTTGTATCCGCTAGTTTGTTGTACTGCACACTTCATGATTGTTTAATAACATGGCAAGGGGGGTTATACATATATTTTATGTTTAATCAGTACAGGCAGTCCTCGCTTTAAGTACCACAAAAGTGGTACAGCAAAACCTCTTAGTAACCAGAGTTACTTTCCAAGTTTGTTTGGTCTAGTAAGAAACTCACTTTATAAGTTTCTTACTAGACCAAAATCGTTTCTATAAGTAAAGCGGTGACTTTAATATTTCGATAACTCTACTTGTTTATCTTAATGGTGACATAACACAGGGTAACAGTGATTTTGGTGCCGGGCATTTGAACATTCATTATAATGTAAAAAAAGCTCCTGAATGCGATGGTACCATGAGTTTTTCTCCATCGGGTCTAATTTATGAAATAAGTGAAAATTTCAGATTTTCCTATATTTTTCCGAAAAAACGGCCCTAATTCAGATTATAATGAGATTTACACAGTCTATGACATCAAGATTGCTCATTATGCCATTCCAAACATTGTTTAACATGGCAAAAAAAAAATTGGACAAAATTATTTAATGCAGAAGTTGATTTTTCCACAAAATTTACCAAAACAAATCTTAAAATATTTTTTTCCAGCAAAAATATTTATTTTAACGAACATGTCTCTTTATTACAGATTAATTTAATCCTTACAGATAACAAAACAATTTATGTTTCAAGCCTAATTCTACTTAGTGACTAGCATTAATCAATAAACCTCCTAAGCTCAGTGCTGAAGTGATCATTCAGTGGGACGTGTGCGAGTGTGAAGTTCTCTCAGCTGCTCTGCTACCGTGGTAACGATTCATTTACAAGTTCTTACAAGATGGCACACTGTTCAAGAACATGCGTGAATGATCCGAATTTCTTCTGTTACATATGTGGCGAATATATTTTGAAATAAAATAGGAAGACAATTACAGAGTTTGTATCAAATACATATTTTGCTTACTTCGGATTCAACATTTTGCACGATGAAAAATGGTGGACGCCTAGTATGGTGTGCAAAATGTGCACTGAACATTTGCGCCAATGGACCAATAAAACAAGAAAAAGCATGAGATTTGGTTTCCCCGTGATCTGGAGAGAACCTAAAAATCATCATGATGATTGTTATTTCTGTTGTGTAAATGTGATGGGCATTGGATCAAAGAATAGAAAGAATCTCCAATATCCCCAAGTTGAATAAGTTTCTAGACCTGTTCCACATAGCGATGAAATTCCTATTCCCATTTTCCAAAGTCAAATAAGTTCATCACAAAGTGATTCATGTTCATCTATGTCTATGAGAGCAAATTCTGACCCTGAATATTTCCAGCAAATCGAGCCTCAGTTTTTTAACCAACAAGCAGAGTTGAATGACCTAATAAGAGATCTCAACCTATCTAAAGAAAACTCTGAATTGCTTGCATCTAGGTTAAAAGAAAGGAACCTAGTTGGTTCAGATGTGAACATTGCGTTTTATAGGAATAGACATGAAGAATTCCTGCCCTTCTTCTTCGGTGATGTGAGCGATGAACAAGGGGAGAGGTTTCATCAAGATATAAGTGAGATCGAAAGTCGCTACCAGGGTAGATGGGACCAAGTAATGATGGCTGACTACTGTTGGTGTATGAAAAGGAACAATCCACTTGAAACTCATGCCAGAGAGAGCAAAAAACGCAAGTTCATCCCTGAGTAAGGTTCTTGAAAGATTAAAAAAAAACAATTTCTTTGCAACAAATGATCAATTTTAGTTATGTATTTCTGCATAAAATAAACAAATACCTATTTTCATGGTTTCTATTCCCTTAATAACCCTTCAAGTATGTTATCGAATCCTTAAAAAAATATATTAAAAAAATTGGTCTTTGTGCGCATCATTTTCGACATGAAAATAGGATAAAAACTAAAAATATCCATATAAAAAAAACTAGACCCGATAGAGAAAAACTGATGGTGCCATCGCATTTAGGAGCTCATTTTACCTTATAATTGATCCTCAGATGCCCGGCACCAATCAACTTTTTTTATTCTGGTACCCTGTGTAATTAATGGTGACTAACATACCAATTTTGAAGAGAAACATATTTAGAAAGAGTATGATTTTTTTATGAAACTAGAATAGTCTTCACTCCTTCTAGTTTTCTGTAACTTTTCACATCAAATTGTTTTAGCACAGACTCTACATTAAATCTCAAACCGATTCTGCCTTATGTTTTATCCTAAAAACAGCATAAATAAATATAATATATAATTCAAATTAGAGAATTATCTTTGAAACAGTATTGTAATTATTACTCCTAGTAATATTTAAACTAGAATAACTGTCAGGTGACAAAAATTGTGTTTTGTCTAGTAAGAGGTTTTTTCCAGAACAGTTTCAAATTTTTTTTGGTCTACTAGGAGGTTTGTCTACTAGGAGGCTGGTCTACTACGAGGTGTTGCTGTACTTTATTTCGAGTCATGTTAATAAGAACCGTTTGTAGACATAGAAAACGGAGACAATTTTTTGTAATTATTTCACGGTAACTATAAAAAACATCTAAATTACAATCCAGATGAGGTTATTAGAAGCAATCGGTTCAGAAATTCAACATGTCCTATTTTAGGGTTAGTTCTGTGTTATTGCACGGTTCCTATTTTCGAACACGTGAAAAGTATGAATAAAATAAAAAGGATGTACCTTATCATTATAAAAGTTTATTCTAAAATATTTATATACAACATTCTACGTTTCGACTATTTATAATCATCTTCAGGATCTGAAATATAAAATAATTTACTTTATAATCTATGCATTAAAAATTTACAATCAACAATACTTTTCCTAAAAAATATAACTAAACTAAATGCAGAAAAATTAATTTGTACATATATGATGAGATTAAAATCAAGAAATGAAAGATTGAAGAGCAGGATTTAAAAACAGTGTATGTTACTAGTTAGATGACTAAAAGTTAAAAATATAAGTCCTATAGCATAGAGAGTAGCCTAAGAAAAAAATGAACATAAAAAATATAATGTATTTTCTATGCATCAAAAAGATGGGATTAGAAAAAGAAAAGAAAAACAGAATAAAAAAAATGAGGAGAAAGAAAGGGGATAGTAAATGTTTTATCTATTGATTATTGAAAGTGGAAAGGCAGTTTGCATGGAATTTAAATTTGGTTTCAATTTATGAATATATAATGATTCTAAAATACGTAATTTTATTAATTTATTGCATTGGTTTATGATGGTAAACTGATCCAGTGAGATGGGAGATCCAAATGTCTTTGGATGATTTTACTAGAAATTTGAAGGTTCAACAAAATTTCTAACTTGCCTTAACTCCTGATCTATTTGTACTTGTCACTTATTTTTTGTACATAATCTTGGTATTGAATTTGTTTTCTCATTTACGAAATAAAAATTAAAAAAATATATTTTTCAGGTGATGTGAAAATTTTAAAAAATAGTGTATTTAGTTGTTTAAAACCTAATTTTTCTTTACATTTTAACAGTAATTTGTTTAATTCTTTTAAATTTCTTCTATTACGACATTATCATGTTATACATTATGGTCCTTTAATTTAAGTACAATTATTTTTCTAAGGGTCTACAAAATTTAAATAGCGAAACATTATTGTTAAGTTCAGTTTTTTTTAAAGACTATATTTTTCAATTAAAAATAAGAATTAAACGCAAGAAAAAACGCAGCGGCGGCAGCTGCACTTCCAAATCAGACTCTTTCCATTCATGTAAGGGAACACAGTAATACCATTTGAGAATTTACTATCCCCCTCTTCTTGATTCACTGCATCAGTGCCGTTAATCTGACATATCATTAATGTCATATTTTCCTATTTTTATTATTTAGTGTATTTTGATGATTGTATATTGTTAGTTGTCTATGCATTTTTGTATTTATTTTTAATATTGCCCGAAAATTCCCTTCACCATAAGGGTGTTATATAGGGGCTTGAGGAATTGATGTAATTTCCTCTTTTCAATAAATCCTCATCCCTGTCAAGGGGACTCAATGTTTTTTTTATTAATAAGGATAGTAATTTGAAACTTCACATACGTTTGTATCATGAGCAATGCAGAAATTCTTATTCAGGAAAAAAAATTATACGACCCCTCCTTCCCCCTTCTAACCCCCGTGGGGGTACTTCGTAAAAATTGTTATTTCTCACAAACTAAACGAGATAAAAACAAACCGATTTCGGAAATGAATTCCTGAAACCTTTTCACATAATTGGTATTTGGGTTTTTCTTATTTTTTGCATTTAGTTTTTTAATATTTAAAAAAAATCATTTATTTTATTTAAAAAAAAATCTATATGCAATAAATTGAAAAAACTCAAATAGCAAATGTACCTCATATAAAACTGATCATTATTCACTTTACAGATTTCATCTAAGTTACCTATAACCAAAGTTAGAACCTATAACCAAAGTTGATGTTAGAAAATTCTACTTTTCACGACAGGGCAATTTGAAGACACTCACCTTCCCGCCTTAGTATGCGTTTCACTTTAGTTAGTTTTATAAGAACTAAGACAAAGTTGTACCTACCATAATCCTTTGCTTCTTCCTTCTTTTTTAGATAAGCAAACTCACAATACCCCCCCCCCCCTCCCCATCTACCCCTATCTCCTGAAGAACAACCAGCAGCGTAGGAGTTAGAGGGCTCTCTCTACATGTACGTTTGTGACCGTGCAGTTCGCTTTCTAAATTTTGTGTACATCTTCTCTACATTATATTTCATATTAGAACATAACTCAAGAAATGCAGATAACAGTCGTGTTCTTGCCACCTGAGAAGCAAGAAAAGTTATATCTAGCTACTACAGCAAGTTATCAGAGGCAATGTAACTGTCCTCACTTATGTATCAAAATAATATTAATTACCTATGGTTTTTATTTTTGTTTCTTTCTCAAGTTGCAGTTTCTAATTATTGATATACCAACAGATTCCGCCTGTGAGGGATATCAATCAACATAACCTTCGTTGAAGCACAATTATCTCCTGAAATGTTTCCTCATGTTAACAAAGTTGATGCTGCTTTCCAACATCACTCCATCTCAATTACACAAATTCGTGTATCATCTTGTTTTGTGCATGGGGAAATTTGATACGGAATTAGACTTCATAGGACTTAGTCTTCTTGAGTGTTGCCAAAAATCCAAACTAATTGTTGATGGAGATGACACCAGTGAGGATGTAGATCACTTGTGTCGCAGATACATTGAAAGACACTTGGTGTTCTTTCCAATTTCTTCTCGCCAAGTCAATGCCTTGCTTCCTATACTGTATTATGGACTCAGAAAAGTGTTGCTGAATCCAGAACCCAGCTTAGGTATTACGGGGTACGGTCAAGAGCCCCTCCGGTCACGAGCCCCCCCGGTCATGAGTCCCCCTAGGTCATAAGCCCCCCGGTCACGAGCCCCCCTCCATGTTTTTTTAATCCTTATATACCTAGTTAAACAAATGAAAAACTACTTAGATAGAAATAACTGAGAGTTGCTAATGTAGTTTGTTGTATCCGCTAGATTGTTGTACTGCACACTTCATGATTGTTTAATGACCTGGCAGGTGGGTTCGGGGGGCGGCACGCCCCCCGATATACATATATTTTATGTCTACAAAAGTTTTCAATAAGGATTAAATAATATAGGTAAATAAGGATTTAAAAACAGGGGTGCTCGTGACCGGGGGGGGGGGGCTCTTGACTGGGGGGGCTTATGACCTAGGGGGGCTCATGACCGGGGGGGGGGGGGCTCTTGACCGGGGGGGCTTATGACCTACACCCAGGTATTACACCCCTTCTCTCTCATATAGCTATCCAGGAGTCTGCCCTTGATAAACTTGTTGTTTAAGAGAACAGCGCTCAATTGAATCTCATCTGTGCATTGGAACATGAAATCCCTGAAGTTTCAGTCGTCAAGCCTTCTCTTGTGGAAAGAGAAGTGGTGGAGTGTGATATATCCATCACTGGAATGGATCAGCAACCGATTGAGTCTGTTCAAGAACAAACTCCAGATATGTTTCACTGCTATTGAGGGCTTGTGTTCTCCCCTGACATCATTCCAAAGGTCTGTCATCCTTTGTGGTCTTTCAGGTGCGGGGAAAACCTACATCTTTAACAAAGTAGTGTTATATGCCCTATGTAAAGGAAAGAGAGTTCTCATCACTGCCATCTCTTCTGAACATGCAACAAAGTTGGGAGGCATTCACCTTCATTTCTTGTTCATGCTTCCTGTGAGCACAACCAGTTTTGAAACCTCTGCCTCTCACACTCTGAAAACTATCGGTGCACTGTTCAAAAACAAAGTGAGATTAGCATATCTACGACGACTTGATATAAACTTTTTTGATGAATTTGGTCTCCTGAGCATCACCACTTTGGCAACTCTTGATGTAGTACTCAGGGCAATCAGGGAAAATGACTCTCCATTTGGTGGCATTCTTTTCATCTGTACAGGTGACCAGGAACAGTTGAAGCCAATTGAAGGTTCATCAATTTTCCGCAGCACGCACCTGGTTATGCTCTTCAGTGTTGTTTTACTGAAACACAATGTGAGGGCTCGTGGTGATTCTGACCTCAGAGAACTCGTCCATTTGCTCAGATTGCACCCATTATCTCAACTACAGAAAGATGATGTTGTGTCCATCATTGAGAGACTGTTCTGCAAACTTCCTGGATAGCTGGAAAGATGTGCCAGAAGGTGTTCTGAGAATCGTAGGCAAGAAATCAGCAGTCAAGAAAGCTGTAGACAACTACATAGAAGTTAAAATGGCTGATCCAAGATGCAAGTAACACACAGAAGAGGCACTGGACCAATTTGAGAAGAGCACTGGACATTGGGTAGATGCTAACAGTGAGATTAGATCAAAACTGAACTACAATGCACTAGAAATGCAGACATTGCATGTCTTCTTGGGAAGTGTGATGAAGTTCACATTCAATAATTCATGTGCAACTGCCCAGGTTCTCCCAAGGACAGTTGTGTTTCGTTGAGAAACTTCCTGACCGCAATGATCCCGAGAAAGTTAATGTTGTTAGAGTGATGCCTCCTGGAGTAAGAACACTACCCAATGGTCAAGTCTCTGACTCCTGGCTAAAAGCCTATCTGGTGAAGAGAGCTTGCAATCCCATTATTGTTGGTGCACGACTTGTTAAAGCTAAGAGGATTCAACCCTCTCAGACATCATGTCTGCTCTACTGTTCACAAAGCGATTGGTGAATCTTGCTCTGCTATTGCAACTCAAATAAGCAGTGTGAATGCTGCTTATAAACTCTGGGACCTTCACCAATTCCTCATGTTGGTAAGCAGAGTTCATAACTTATCTGATCTCTACTTTGTTGGTGATCCCTCTGATACCAAAGAGGCCATAAGAGAGCTTTTGGAGATAGATGATCCCAGCACCTCTATCCAAGCAGAGGTAGTTGAAACAAAGACAATATAAGATAGACGCTCAACTCCATGTTATAAAATACAGAGTATGTTTGCACTGACGTCAGCACTCTGACC
>CANNZV010004866.1:0-34170 GCA_947561585.1 Caprella mutica
AAATTATCTAGGGTATCACTGCAGCACCATTAATAACCATATTTGTATGTAAATAAATATAAAATTATGAGTGTTTAGCTCTTTATAAAGGCATAAATACTGAAATAAGTGTTATTTAATTATTAATTTGATTAACAATAAACTTACGATCATATCCTTGATATAAGTAGTTAACTAGTTACGTAAAATTTAAAATTTAAATATATTGCAGATTCATTAAATATGTGTTTAAAAAGTAAGGGACATTTAGATTGGGGAGAGGGCATGTAGAGTGGGAAATACAGACGTTCAGAAAGGGGGGGGGGGAGATTTAGATGTGGGAGAGGGGGAAATAGATGGGGAAGAGGGGGATTTAGATAGGAAGAGAAGGGAATTTCGATGAGAAGAGAGTGTGATTAAAATGGTAGGAGAGGAGAATTTAGATGAGAAGAGAGGGGGATTAAGATGGGAGGAGAGGGATATTTAGATGTAGAAAGAAGCGGTTTAGATAGGGAATAGGAAGGGCATTAAAATGGGGACAGGAGGTATCTAGGTGGGAGAGAAAAGTGTTGTATTTTTGCACTGAGCAGTAATACCCCGATGCACTCACTAAAAGTTGCGCACAAAAAATTACCAATAAGTATTTCATTTATCTAGGTATTATTTCGAAACTGGTTGATAACCACCCTCATTCAGGACCATTTCATCACTAGAAAAACAGTTTCTCTAGTACCTTTAGTTTTTGAGTAAATACAGAGGTTGCTGGATTGTGCGCAGTGATACCCCGTCCGACCCTATATAATTTAATAACAATGCTTTATGAATAAGTAAATGTTTTACAGATATTATGAAGTAATTACAGGTTGGTTACAAACATAATGCAACTATCACCGTCTTAAAATAATTAAGTGAGATTCTCGGTTTAGACTTTAAGTCTTTCCACCAGACTTTTTGCTGAGCTCCTCCTACTTTTTCCACCAGAATATAACAAAAAATGATAAAATAATTATTTATTTCACCTGCAGGTATCATGGATACCAACTGACATAAATAACAAGTATATCGTTATTTCTTATATTCTTGTTGAAAAAGTAGGAGGAGCTTAGCAAAAAGTCTGGTGGAAAGACTTAAAAAACCCTACGTGTGTACGACCCTTTAGAATTAAGAATACCAGCCTTAGTTACTTATTAATTTATTCAATAAGATGAGCAGAGTATTAAAGTGAACCACGTACATTTGCACTCAATCCATGCAGTCACGTCTTATCACATCGGTAACACACGTCCTTCATTACCATTACACGTCAGATCATAGGTCTTATTAACATAAATCTCAATTTATGGCCTCCTTAAATCACTGTTTCGTTCAGTAAGATGGAAGACTAGGCATTATAGGAACATGTTTGCCAACTTTAATACTTTTCATAGGGCGTTAATCATATTATAATGTACGAATGAAGAACGAATAGATAGGCTTGTAAGTAATTTAATTGACTATTTATAATATAAATTAAATTCCATACGTTTCTATAATTTGCTTTAATAAAAATATATATGCAACTTATTTGTAATAAGTGATTACAATAAGAACATATGTTCAGATACATTTCAGTATATTATGAACATAAATATTATAGAATTGAATATAAATTAGCGAAGGAAAATGAAAGGATGTATTATATTAAAACAATGCAACTCGATATTTATTTTAATG
The DNA here is from genome assembly GCA_947561585.1 of Caprella mutica. Lineage (NCBI taxonomy): Eukaryota > Metazoa > Arthropoda > Malacostraca > Amphipoda > Caprellidae > Caprella > Caprella mutica. The sequence continues at coordinate 1,693 of CANNZV010004866.1, forward strand.
TTGAGTAAAAATTATCTGGGTGATCCCTTTAGATTATTTTCTGTTAAAATTAGTTTTGTTTAATTGATATCTAGTTGTAAAAGTACAATAAGAATATTGTATCACTAAGTTCTAGTTCTGCATGGTGAGACCCTGTGCGCGATTTACGCAAGAGGTTAGCGTTCATTTCTTACCTCACCATTCATTCAAATTGGAAAAGCCTCGGAATTTATCTCTCTTTTGTTCAATACAATCGCTGAAAATATCACGCTATTCGATAAGGAATTTCGGCCATATTAAATCTCTGAGGCCATTTCTGGAGGAAATTTTTGACTTTTATCTCATTAGGAAAATTTATTGAATTGCTCCATATAATTCATTATTGAAAGCACTGCTGAAACTATCGCAGTTATTGCAGGTTTTCTCACAGCAGATTTTTTCATTTATGTGTACTATTCAAGAACTATTTTCTAATTTGGTATTATTTTGAAATTTTATAAATTTGTCATAGTGAACCCAGAGTAATTTTAAAATATCTTCAAGAATTACAATTAATTCAGTTCTTTTTTGGAATTAAAAAATTAATAAATTATGCTTTGTCCCCACCATAACTCTGTCTCTCCTGTTTTTAATAATTAAAAGAGATATAATAATATAATGATCAATAAATATATCATAGGGATATAATTACAAAACATTTTGACGATAGTAAATCGTGATTAATCATATAAAATATTCCAAACGATAAATTCCTAATGAACTTGAAGGTTTTTCTTGTAAATAAATGATCTGCCGTGTACAATTCAACCCCTAGTAATTCTTATATATGTATATATTATTCAAAGGATTGATCCTGACTTAGAAATATCCCCAGCTCTGACTATCAAAAGACCAAACACTCAGACAACAATCTGAATAAGAAATGGCACTGACAGACGCAATCTACATAACAACAAAAACTTGTCAGGCGATCACTTCAAAACTTTCAATGAGTTTTTCGAAAGAACTTTAGAATCCTGTCAATTGATCAAACATATTTGAAATGAATATAAGATAGTGAGTTGATATTACTGCCTCGTGCTCTGCAGTAAAGTTTCTTTGGTACTATTTTTCTGAATCATTTCAAATATTTGCGAATATATATTTTGCCAGTATTTATTAATAAATTTTACATTCTATCGACTAACACTTGGAACGATTGGTTGAATTAGGTTTCATTATTTGAGGGGTTTAACGTCTGCTTTTATCAGTGGTGTTTAAGGTATTTAGTTAAATTTTAAATTGCATTATCATATTTTAAAAAATAAAACTAAATTACTAAAAACATTCTAAGGCCTAACTAGAAAGTACACAACATATTTAGCTAAATTAAACTACTCGTAATTGTGTATCTTATAATAATTAAGAGGTTTAAGAGAAGCAAAATACGTATTAACTGAATTTTCCACTTCAAATTTTCATTCAGTGTTTTGAATTTATAGATCCATGAATGTTTCTTAATATTGGAAGAATCTCTGGGCAGATTGTCTTGTAATGTCTTTCTTTCCAGCTCAAAAATTCGAGCAAGGGAATTCTGCCTTCATTTTTCTCTTAAACAATTAATGGATCCAGCAATGGAAGAATACCGTGTTACACAGTATGGACTAGGATAAGTGGTAAAAAGAAGAAATAAAAGAATATCTGAGTTCAATTTCAAGAATATTTATCAATGACAAGAAACTATATTTGGTATGCGAGTGACCTTCCAGTAAAATCAGAAGTTATAGTCAATGTATTTAATTTATAAGTTAAATAACGGAAAATTCTCTTGAATATTCAATTAAGGGAGTTAATTTTAACGTTATGAGAAACCAATTCAACAAGTAATTTATTTTCACTTCCTAACGCAATTCTTCAAAGATTTTCATAGAACGACTCTTCAATCGTAATCTCTCATTAAGCCTCCCATCACAGCCTTTAGAGGGGAGCAATGGTTCAGTGAGGAGCCCTCATTGTTCCTAAAGACAATGATTACCTGATCACATTATCCACAGATTGTAGACCCTAGCACATCCTTCAGTCAATAAAGGGTTTAATTATGACTGAGTCAAAGGAAACAAAGGTGAAGATGAACTTATTCGATTAAACTCACTTATCAGTGTTGCCAGAGTTTGGAAACAAAGCACAAGCATTTCAAAGGCTGACTGACGTAGTGCATTGAGATTTGAAATGAAGTCACTGAATGGACATCATTAATATTGCTATATCTAGCGACTCCATTGCATTGTTCTTCCTAAAATCTCACCACTATTCTATTTTGCCCACGTACAAATCGTCATGAATGATACATTTTGGAATAGAAAAGGCAACACCTCTGCAGTAATATTCAAAAAAGTCTTTTGACAGCTTCTTCCAAAGTCTTGATTCATTGCTGCTCCTCATTCTTCGAAACCAACGCAATCTGACACTTCTCTCGGGCTGTACTCCCCTGAATAAAGGATGAGAGGCAGCATAAAATCTCCCTCAAAGTGCCAGCCAGCCGGTACAGAGCAAGCCACTTTTGTACCCTCTATTCAACTACACCGAACTAAGGAAATAAAAGTGATTATTGAAGATATGAAGTATATACTCTTATTTAAATCCTTTGTTACTTTATACACGTTTATAAAATGGGAGAATATAATATGATGTTATTGATCAGGATAGTTTAATCACTTAAATTAATGAGCTACAGCCAAATGATGATGATTTGGATCCAGTCATGGATATATGAAATGATACATAGAGTATACTTAGCTTTAATAGAAAGCTATACAGCTATAGAACTCTTCTATAATGAACTACAACAATGTCACTATATAGAGGTTACTTCATTATTAGGAGTCAAGAGATGGACAGAAAACTGATGAACATTTTATGGCAGACTACACAAAATATATTAATTTTACACTATACAGGGTACTTCACTACTCAGGATTCTAATAAATCAAAATGGTTCACTACACATGACTTCATTATAGAGGAGTTGTACTATAGTTTGGAAAATATCAGATATAATAATCTAGAACTCTTTTTCGAGTTGCTCACATATAATTGTCATACGTTGGAAGCATTTTCTGTCGTTGTGAATGTGTCACTTCTGCTGACTCAGCAAAAACACTGAATGTGCGATGGCAGAGGAACTCAGATGTGTCCACGGCTTGTTATGTGACATCTCGAAATATGTCCATCATGAAAAAACGAGATGCATGTGAATATATTGAATATTACATTTATTATCTCAACTCATTGAAATATTTTTAAACCAACAATTGTTGCTGAATCATTTTCTTCTCTTCATTAATTAAAAAGACATAATCGGATTCAATTGTTTAATCTCGTTATATTTTAATCACGTTTCTATTGTATTAAATTCTATTCGCACAATTATTTAGAGTATAATAATAAACTTTAATCACATGCAATCAAATTAAGAAATTTTATTCCTATTATACATCAAAAACAAAATGAAGAGGACAAATACAGTTGAAAAAATATCGTCTAATTATCCATTTTATTAAGTCTGTCACGTTATGAAAGTTTGTTTACAAACACCATATCTCTCTTCCTTTCATTATTTCGCACACCGTGTCATTTTCCTCCTACTTGAATTATGGATTTAAGCCGAGGAGTCCATCAGAAATGATCCTGAGATCGGCTCTAAGGGGATAATCTTTGCCATTCTTCAGCATCATAACCCAATTAGGAGTAACTAACTCTCGTTGTTTTGACGCTCAGTGACAGCGATGGAGACTACGAGGAAGCAGCTCACAGTGTTCGACATTCATCGAAGCAGACTTAAGCAGGTTATAGAGCTTTTAATGAAGATTCTTAGAGCCGCTTTGAAGGAATTACAATCATCATCATGAGATTTTACGCCATCCTTTTCCTCTACAGAATACAGTCCGTAATTATGAAAAATGAAATAACAAAAAACACGTAATGGAATTAATTCTTAAATGAAGTATCATACATTTAAGTTCCTGAAAATATGAAATAATGTTTAAATATCATATCAATTACATAATTATTTTAATCTACTAAATGCGTCCTTTATATAAACAGCCACATCCCACGCCATCATTTTAAATAGTATGACTGATTCTAATGGAGGTCTCCGAGAGATAAATTGAGTAAATTCTTCAAGCGTAAGAAGGATCAGTGCAGCATCCCATTAAGAGACACGACTTCTTATCCGTAGGAGACTGTCGTGATACATGATATTTATGGAGAAAATACTTCACCATGGTTTAAGAAAGAATTAACATTAATCAGTTATTATTAGATCATGAATGATTCATTCACTAAAGCATAAAATTGAATATTATTATATATACATAGTTTTTATTAGTCTTAGTGGGAGTTTAACGTCTGATTCGGAACCAAAGGCCATATCAATGAAGCCTTAAGGAAATTAAATGCAAGGGACTGGAAGAAGCAGTCAGAAAGGAGAGTGGCTTCATGAACAAAGTTATACCTACCACAGTCGGTGACGATGCTCATAGATGCAGAAAAGCTACTCCTTGAATTCAGTCACTTAATTACCAATGAATGTGACGAAAATGGACGCAAACACCGGTGGATGCACACAATGGTGGAAGAGGAAAATGAAGAGGTGATTGTAAATGAAGCCTACGAGCCTACCTAACACAAAAATCTAAGACCTCGTAGTTGAAGAGCATAACCCTAGCACTATCCTCTAAAACTGTAAATAGCGTAAAAAATGATAGAAATGAAAAAAGACAATTCATAATCCGAATTATAACAGCTCATGGCCCAAAGGATGCTGCTTCCGTCTCTTCCATTCACCACAGACAGCAGGATAGAGCCCCTTGGGGCTACACATAATTATACAAGGAATTTTGGTGTATACTTATCCGAAAGTAACTTCGTACTTTGTAAATACTCATCAGTGGAGTATTTGTATCACACTCACTGATACAAAACAATTTTTTTTAGTTTATAGTAATATACGAATATAATCAAAGAAATAGCTATAATAACTAATAGATTACTGTAATATAACTCTCCATATTTAATCACACCGATATATGAAGCTTTAATTAATTAAATTCATTGCTGAGTTGATACAATTATACCGTATAGAAATAGAATGTAAATACTCTATCATACAGACTTACAACGATCAATTAAAAAATTGGGGAAGAGTTCTTGGTAAACAATACTCTTTACGAGGCTTTAATCATTTTAGAGAATTAAATTAAATTAACTGAAATCAGAAAATAGATGACTCATAATTATGATCTAAGCAATAACTCACAAGGTGGAAGTTTAGGTCTGCTCGATCTTCGATATGAGAAATGCGGAGACCAATATAACCTGTAATGTAAGAAAAGTAAAATGAGTATGAATAATGAAGCAAATTGTAATACACTGCTTTTAATCAATTAATTCCAAAATCTGTTATAAAAATTGTATACAATTTTAAAGACAATATTTTCCAAAAAGAACGATAAGTTTGAACTATTCATTTAAGCCGAAAGATATAGTTATTGTAAAGAAGAATTTATATTAATCAATCAGTAATGAAATTGTATGATGATCTTAAATTAATAGTATATTTAATTAATAATACAGTTTATGTATATCCAAACAAATTCATTATTTATGACAATGGAATATAATTTTAAAACGAATTTTAAAAAATCTGACCGTTAAAACTTCAAGTTGGGTCCATAGAATTATTTCCCAGTTTAATCTACGATAATCCCACCATAACTATCACTATTTAAAATTAATATTCATATTATAAACAGTCTAATTCTTTTTAGAAAGTTTTTGTTTATTATTTATATAGCTAAATATCTGCATTTATTCCCTTATCCATAAATTGAAATAGTGAGATAAAAAGGGTAATAAGCAACTGCTACATCGTCAAACATAAACTTCAATAAGGTCATAGGGAGACTTTTAATGAGAAAAGTTGCTGTCATTATAACGTTGTGCGGAGGAAAATTAGATCTGGCCGATGTTGGGGAGAGTTAAAGTGTCCTAAGTACTTAGAAGCTGATGTTGTGACTCGGCAATGAATGTCCAACTCAAAACAAACCATTATTGCAATAAATATCTAAAGTTTGAAATTTTGATTTATAATTTATATCACAGTTATTTGAAGATAAAAAAAAATCCGAAAAATATTTACATCTCTTTTCCATCGCAGATAATTAGTGAAAAAAGTAGACACTTAAAAAGATATCAGATGATTTTTATGCAGGAATTAAATTTCTTTAATAGAATTCTCACTGCATGAAAGTAATCATCTATATAATTGAAAAAAATAAATTAAAATTATATCGTAAAATTTTAGATGATTGGTAGGGTAAGTTCTTAATTATCGGTCACTTCCCCATTTTCGGACACGTAAGAAAAAACGATATAATAATGAAAATAAAATGTTTATTATTTTATTGTTTATTCTTACGTGTCCGAAAATGGAGAACTGACCAATAATTGAGAACTTACCCTAATTGTCTATTACAAAAGTTATGGGTTTCGTTATTTATTCTGAAATTCTTTCAAACTTTCACAATTTAGTTTTTCGAAATTCGATAAAAAATTAATTTAGTCACAAATGCCCACCCTTTCGAAACCTTGTCCCCTCTAACATTCATTATTCCCTGACCCTCTTGCTAGCTTCAATATATCGCTGTCCCCTCTTCTCTGTCCCACAGAGGAATTTTCATTTCAGTCATGATTGAAAAAACTTCACTATCATGTCACATTTAAAAAATCAAATTCAGACGAACTATATTTCAGTTACAACCCACTCTGCAGAATATGGGATATTTCCAACCTTTTTCCTGCAAACAATCCACAGTTTCCTTCTATATATAAATATATTTTACTAACAGAAGAGAGAATAGAGGATTTCTTAGAGAAGAGTTTACCAGTTAATCCAAACTGGGTTAGAATCATGACTATTTTTTCATTCATTTCAGTGAAGACATCTCCAATCATCAAAAATTATCATAAAACATTTATTAGCTGATAAAAAGTTTTGCTCCAATGTTCATTAAATGAAAAAGTCAAAAAAGCTCTTTTTTCCAACAATCCTCTCCATGTTTTCCAGTTCTAAATTTCCGGTGTAGCTACTTTTTGAAGTACCAAACACAGAAAAAAATATACCAGCGCGGACTAACAGCCTGTTACTGTTAGTTATAAACAGAATAAGTTCCATCGTCTGTCTCGCTGTCTTTTTAACATATGTTTTTATTATTCTAAAAACATACGAGATGACACAAACAGTTTGATTTATTCATAGGTTTTCCTGTATAAAAACAAGAACATTTTCCGTAAAGTAAATTTGAGTGTTTTTTTAATTCTATTATTTTGAGAATGAAATTGCCAATCTTCAGTTTTATATCTTTAGTTAATTTATTGGATGATCAAATAGGTTTAAACACTATTTTAATTATATCATAAATGTAGTTTTATGCAATAAACATAACTTGTTTAATACTATGCAATATGTCATTATGGGTACCTACAGAAAACATATTATGTTCTATAAATGAATAAATATTAAACAATAAAAAAGTCCAGGACATAAAGAGTTGAATATTAAATGAAAATTAGACTAAAATCTTTGAATTCATCAACCTGAACTGTCCACAATAATTAGCCAAATTATCTTCTAAAAAGATTATTCTAGATATATTTAGTGAAGAGAAATAATAATTAATTCAGTTGTCTATAATATTAAACAAACAATTTAATTATCAGCATGAGCAATGAATTGTTGTGAAATAAAATAAAAATAGTTAATAATACTAGCCAGTTCTATTTTAACTAAACGCACTATTGTATTATTTCATATAATTTCCTTTATAAACCGATTACAGGAAAAAGCGAGTAGTATAATTTTACCTGTTAAAAGATATATTAAAATAAGATAGTGTAGAGTACATATTATTATGTTCTGCGTTGGAAGCTCTATAAAAAATATTTATAGTGAGGAATCGATAAATGTTACGAATGAGTTATAAAAAATAGCTCTATTATAGGAAAAACATTGATTGTAGTTTACTATACATTATACGTTAAAGAAAAATTAACAAAAGCGAATTAAATACAGTAGAACTCTTAGTATAATGAAATCCTGTATAGTGAGTTTAATGTCATGGCCGTAAGGAAGTAGCCTATATAGTAAAAACAATCTCTTTAGTCTGCCATAGTATGGCTAATAGTTTTCTAAAACTAATGGCCATTCATGACAGACTAAAGAAGATTTGTTCACTATAGAGGCTACTTATATCGATAGGTTATTGTTTGAAAATCACTTCAATATTTTAATACAAGCATTGATGCGTTTTTTTATATACTATTTTATTGAAATTTGTATCCACATAAAAGTCAAATCTGGTAATTTTCTTTTTACCCTAGCTGTACTATACATGATCTTTTAATCAATATTAAATTTGATTTAAACTTTCATTTCACATTAAATGATCAAATCTGATGATTTGATCGAATTTAATTCAAAATTCCAAACAACGTTCACTCATATCTGATTCCATTTCAAATTCACACTTGCTTTAGACAAAGTTTGAGTTTGTATTGTACACGTACGTACCTTGGTTAAAGATTTCATCTGTCAAACTGAATAAAGTTGAGAGGAAATTCATCTTCCCGAGTTAATTCAATAATAGTCTGTTTTATTTGATCTAGTACGACTCTCATAAACGCTGCAATTTGATTATATGGTGCGCAGACTTGGAAGATATATAAATTGACGAATTATGAATTCATCAGAGGACTCCAGACGAGATTTCACTCTTTCATTGTTTCGAGTTAATTAACTTCATAGAATCAAGAATGTACTTGAAAATTATTAGGCATACATTGTCTGATTTAATTAAAAAAGATAACAATGGGGACTCCTAATTCAAATCTGTGAGAAAACTTCTCACTATGTTTAACAAGAATAAATGTTCCGTTTTTGTTGGAAGAATAGCGTGTTCCATTGTATCACGTTCAATTAACTTTTGTGTCGCGTCCATTAGAGACAACGCACACGATGTGAACACGAGAACCCTGATGGAATGACACCAAAACATTATTTCGCTTCGAAAGAATGGAGATGGGAAAGTCGACTCGTCTCAATGAAATTCTCTGTTGAAACAGTTTCTGATTAGATTTCCCTATATAGTCAATCATTTGAATGCTAATTCACTGGACGAGTTTAAATGAAGAAGTTTGAAAGTAAGGAACAATGAAAACAGTTGTTGACTCAGTTACAGGCTCCACGGAAGAATTATTCACCATGTTTGTCATCCACTCATTTAGTTTAATTTCTTAGAGGCCTCTACAAATAGAAACCGAGGAAAAGATTTGTTGATAGTATCTCTTCTGCTAAAAGAAGATAATATATATGGCTTGGTTAAATACTCTCCAAACAATTCCATGCTTAATTGTTGTTAGTTCTGTGTGGTTTGTGATCATTGTCTTTGATTGTTTATTTGTATGTATTATTACCCGGTGACATTATTTAATAGATGAATGATGAAAATATAATTTTCGAAACTTCTAGGAAAATTAGAAGGTTAACATGTCTCAAAATCATAACCGGAACTTAGTAATACAATATTTATTAAGATAATTCATACTGATTTATGGTACTTGTATAAGTTGACCCGAAAAATACTTAACTCGTTGCAATTTTCGTTCATGAGGGAACAAAATTTCCGAAAATATGAAACAAACAATAGTCACATAAAAATATCAATTTAACAAATAAATGATAAAATTTTTGCTTATAATCTTGTTTGTGACTAAATATGAACTCTCTGATAGAACATAGATATTCTATATCACAGATTCACACCGATAATAAATTGGACCGAAGCACAATCTCTAAAATCACACACGTTTCCCATTCTTACCATTCAAGTCCAAACTCGAGTAAGAATTTCATCGTCCAGAAGCTCTAAGCAGATTCTCGCAATAACACATTTATGTCTGCGTTATTGTTCACGTCTCAGGTTCTTTGTCTTCCCCAAATGATACACGGGGGTGCTCTCGTAAATTCCAACATTATAGGCTATACTTAAAGCCAGATCTGTTATTTTTTTTATATATTTATATGCGTGAAAATGAATACTTTAAAATTTTCTTTAAAAAATCTGATGACATGTAAGATTTGGTTGTTTTTAATATTATTTTATCAATATTGTTGGTTTAATGACCTACCAGGATCTTAATAACTATGACGTCTTTAGATTCTAAATTGTATCTTTTATAATAAACCGTGGAAATTCCAAGGAATTTGGAAATCAACAAATAGGTTTTGGTACAAAAATATCTTACTCTTTTTAACACATTTTGTGACGGACTGACCGACTGACATGTCTTCTTTTATCATATAATATACATAGATAATCACTTATAAATATCCTCTTGGTGATATTACTTTAATTTACATCAACTTAATGTGGTACTACTGATAGTGTCTCTGTATAATGTATTTTGTGACAGACTGACGGATATTATCACCATATAACTTACCCCCATTCACTCCTCCACTTCCATTTCACCTACTCCACTTTCTCTTCCCCCACTTCCCCCATCTTCCCTTCCTCCACCTCTACTTTATACAAATCAGCGACATACAAAAGCACACACGCAATCGTATTAATATATAGATATATATTTCATTGCTAACTTATTAATTTGATATTATTCCAACAATTCATGCAGTAGTATATCTTTGTACTTTCTAAATGTATTTATTAATTTAAATGAACCATTAGAAGGTAACTGTGACGATCTTGAAGACATCAACTGATATCTTAATAAAGTTCTCACCAAGATGCCACTCTATTTGTATTCTCTTTTTAGTTCATTTGTCTTATTTCTCTTGTGGTTTGTCGTCGCTTTCTGTAAACCTTGTCACAGAAAAAGAAGTTCACGCTATGTATGTCAGACGAAGATACACAACTTACTCCATAACGATATATTAAATCGTTACGGAGGTTTTCTTCTAGATTCATTTTCCGGAATTGATTATTAATTTTTTTTTAGTAAATAATTCACATCAAAAATTTCATCAACGTGTATATTTATCTCAAATACATTTTCTTTTTTTGACTATTAGATTTTAACTAGTACTTATAATCATATGATTAACCAGAACGATAAGATAGACTTTAATTGCAATGCTCGAGGGATGCCTATGAATGACTTATTACCGGGATATAATTATCATCATTTCTTCTCTTTCTGCGGTAATTATTTCCAGTTCATAGCCATTCAGGAAATAAAGTAATGAATACTTAACATTCAGTAGTTAGAATAGAACGTTTATCTTTTTGCTATTATGGATTCAAAATCATTAAAAATTTGTCATCGTATTGCTCGCCGCCTGTAGACAAAATTTATAAATTTAAAGTAAATGCAAGATATTTTAAATATAATAACCGACTAGTAAAAAGATAATTAGAGGTTTTAGTATAATTACAGCACGGTCTGTGGTAGGGAAGTAGCTTTTCATAGCCAAGAATTAGAAAATTCTTTGCACCCCACTCTTTGTTTTTGCGAAGTACAGTTGGTGAAGTGGTGAGCCTGAAGGCAAATAGGATAATGAGATTATGCTTCCGTCAGGGTAATTGGCTCTGAATAAATAATAATTGCGACGCTAAGTACGCTGTACTCCTGTGTTCTTTATGCAATAATGATGATGTGGTAAGGAATATAAGAGTTCAGTCTTACAGAAAAATCAAAGGAAAATGATATCTTACATAAAAATCATTTCTGCAATTATAATTTATTGATCCTTACTTTGATTTTCTTTTCTATTGTGGACTGTAACTAATGAGTTGCTGAACTTCAACAGAACGAATAAACCATGCTTGTTGGTTCCGTTTCTAAAATGTAAATAGTTACTGTATTTCCTAAATTATTATTAATTTCACTTCTATGAGACTATGACATTAGTGCAGTTCTCTTGATGGGAACAACGCTACTGCTGATGCCATGAATATTTCCATACATTCCACTTAATGTGTCGTCAAATCTCATTGTAAGGCATTGAACATGGCAAACATGTTCCGCACTGGATTACCTAGATACCAAATAACTTGCCCAAGGTTCAAAGGATTATGATGGTATTTGTTTAGATTACCTAGCATAGCTCATGGTCGGTAAATAGATTATTATGGAGTTGAATCTATATAACTATTAAAATATATATAATAAGATTCTTAGATACAATAGTATTACCCAGTAAGTCGAGAAAAAAATTTACTGACGGGATTATGCGACAGTTTCAAAAAGATTTCTATTTGCAAAGTATTAAATCAAATATACCGTAACGCAGTATTCGTTTCAAACCGGACATTGCCCCGTCATAGAGCAAGTCGAGCAAAATGTATTCGCTGCGTCCAAAGAAACCCTGGGATCAAAAGAGAAGCGACAGCGGTCAGTGTGTCGAAATATCCTTTGCGATGTATCGCTGTCTTCGGATTAAATGGGCCGAAGGAATTCGATAGCTTTTACCAGTTGACAGAATGGATATAGATGAAAAAACTTGAAAAGATTGCTTGAAAAAGAAAGTTTATGTTATGATATCTCCAATAGGTTTTCTCTTAGAAATGTTGCTTCAAATGTATTTCCCAGCTACAGTACCTTGAAAAAGTAGACACGGGATTTCCTTTTCCTTCATCTAGTAGTTGGTCTCATTTTTCAGCAAGCATTTGGTAAGTTTTTATCTGAATTTACTATCATGGGAAGAAACCTTGGAAGTAAATTCAATATAATTTAACTCAAAGCATGACTTCATTATAAAATACGAAGTTGCATGTATAGATTCAATGATCTTATATATATGGGTAATATTATATTCATTCGGGATGTGAGAATCCATCGATTTTCGAGATTCTTTTAATAGAAATTGAATGATGATATAAATGGTCTATATACATACATATTTAAAATGAAAAATCTATTTTCAGTAATTATTAATATTAGGCATGACGTTCTACACATCAATACATTGCTTTAATTTTTTCCTATAAAAGCTTATTTACAACAGTTTCTAACGATCTGAATTACAGTCTCTGTTCATTTTCCCATCTTTTGTGGTTACATTCAATCATGTAATTACCTCATGTTCAGTCACGGAAGTCAGGCAATTGGTTCATTCTTCGATGGCTGATCAGCTAAAAGAGACCCAGGAAGTGAATGGCTAGAAAGACTGCAAAGTTGGTTACTTAATTGTGATGGATGATTTCCATTCAATTGAAGAAAATAAATGATTACTTAATTATTCCATAATTTGTAAGGTTTAACTCGACAAGAAATATATTTTAAGTTCAAAAGCATTAGGAATTATTCTTGTTGTCCGTCTTCAGGTGTAAGATTTAATAAAAAACTTAGCGACTTATATTCTACCTACACCTAATTAAATATTAACTAATCATTTTCTTTTAAATTAAAGATTAGTTACGATAAGTATTAGGAAGAAGTAGAATATAAGTCGATAGCTTCAAAGTAAAGGTTGATACCACGAATTAAGGATTCTGAAGGCTTGGGAAATCAAAAATAAATATTTTTGTTTAGTAAATTAACTCTACAAAATATGCTTTTATTTGTTTCACACAATTTCAATTCAGCTTTTCAAAATAATATCCGGATTTGAGAATTCTTTTATCGTTTACACTATTGTGGCTTCTACATGGAGTGAATATTCAATTGGAAATATATTTCAACAAATATTTAAATTCATTTAACACTATGAAGAAATAATATACAACGTTAGCCAAGAAATGACCAGCGGGCCAACTTTCAATATGTAAAATGGATCAGCATAAAATATTCATAGATATAGAAGGCAGTTTTGGTATGCTAGATATTACCAACTTAATTCTCTGTTCACGGCATCAAGTATATTAATTTCAGGATATTGCACAAGATGCCAATTTGTACGAACATGTAAGAGCTGAATCGATATGTCCAAATCTCAAAATATATGGGAACTGTCAACTGTTTAACCCAAATAAATTATTCGAAAATGCTACGGCACAAGGAAGATAAAAGTTTATTCGTATGTTCACATGCCCTTGCTCACAATACGTATTCCGTAGATGCCAGGATATATGGAGGTATCAAATTTATGTTCTGTTATAAAATATCTTTTTAACGATCTGCTGCGAGAAGGGGACTGACGGCGCGCGGCACCGATACGTCTTGAAACTTGCACCCTTGTATGCAGTCAGTCTCTTTTAAAGGAAATCTTGTGCTGTGTTTCATTTAAAATAATGGGAAACCCAATACCCTTGTTATTATAGCTGCATTAAAAGAATTACTCGTAGGGAATAGAAAGGAAGACTCTATACGCATGAGGCTCTATATTCAAAATAGAACTATTCTATTTATTCACATTTATAACTTGAAAAGTTATATGTAATCTGCATTATTTTTTTTTATGTATCTTTTGAATCCTATATTATATAGTGAGCTCTATGTAGTGAACGAGTTGTAGTTTATTATATAGGAGCTCTACTGCATGATAAGACCAATGTATCCATGTCATCCGTGATCTGAAAATAATTCGCCATCACTTAATTACCATCGATCACCAAATGAACTACGACTGAAAAAAAATTTATAGCTGGTTCATAAAAGATTAAATGATGCCCACTATAGTCACTGGCCTCAGCATATAGCTTTTTCACGTATATTATATAACTCATCTGTACATATAATGTTGCTATAGCAAGTGAAACCTCATCATTATGATAGTGTAGAGTAGGTAAGTAGTAGAATAGCTCCTCAGTATCAGTGTAAGCCTATTAAGACATCTTACTTAGTTAGGCAGATTAGGTAGAATGTTGTGACGCTCCGTTCTATCACATTGTATGTATTTTGCATGCAGATTCTATAGTGGTATGAATGTTGACTTTGCTGTCTAAAGGGCCGTACACACGTAGGGTTTTTAAGTCTTTCCACATGACTTTTTGCTAAGCTCCTCCTACTTTTTCCATGAGAATATATATATTTAAATAACAATTATATAGTTTTTTCTTATATTCTCGTGGAAAAAGTAGGAGGAGCTAAGAAAAAAGTCTGGTGGAAAGACTTAAAAAACCTTACGTGTGTATATACGCCCCTTTATATAGTTTCAATTATTTTAGTTTATAGTACAGTCTATAGTGAAATCATGTATAGTGAATCATCTTGATTATTTGAGTCATGAATAATGAAATATCCTGCATAGTAAAAATATTTTGTATACTTTGCCTGATTCTTAGAGAGTCTTTTTAGAGTTCTCGGAATTGATGTAAAACCATTAAAGAATTAATGGTTTTACGAACAAAATATTTTGTGAATTCTGACATAAAATTGTCAATTTTCTATGCTTCTCTTGAATGAAGTAAACTCTATATAGTGAACTAATAATTGTAGTTCATAATGTAGGAGTTCTACTCTATATTTTATAAATCTACCAAAAAAAGTTAAAGATTCCAGCCTCCAGAGTGCCAGTAAATCTTGTTTTTCTTTAATTTTATATCAGCAAATATTATGTACGTTACATATTTCTATGAAACAAAAATTGCAAATTTAATATTTTGGTTTGCTATCATATATAGTTTCAGGTAGCAAAATTCTTATATTTTATACACAACCATGCACTGTGCACTGTGCACTGTGCACTGTGCACTGTGCACTGTGCACTGTACACTGAGCACTGTGCATCTTTTCTCAGAATCAAACTAAATTGTTCATTGTGTAAATAGTTAAATATACTAAAAAAAAATCTAATTACTAATATTAAAAATTCAGCACTGTGTAGAAAATTAAGTAGGTAGTTACCATTATCAAGAAAGCTTCCTATATTCAACATAACAAAGTGCTTGAAACAATATTTTCATAAAAATATAGATTGATTTTACTTCTAAAAAACTCAACTAATTATCTCTGTCACTCCACACAATAATAATTATTACAAAACAAACTGTAAATGAATTTAACAGCTCATTTTAGTATTTAAACTAGAAACCAAGCGGAGTAAAGTAAGTATCAGACAGTGGCTGTGTGTATACGGTACAATCAATATATGTCAGCAGTAGCCAGTATGTCGCTATAGTGAATCGGCACACATGTTCTGTCCAGTTGCTGACCATGAGTGGAAATTGAATGATTGGTTGCAGTTTGTAGGTTTGCAAACACTAAGGCCCATTTCACACGAGAGTATATCATGCCGCAGCAAAGAAAATGCCAAATGGGGCATGAAAAAAACGCTAAGACTGAATAAACGTATGTGTGTTTTTCTTCATGCTGTATTCTGTTTTTGAAAAATAAACGCCCCAAGTGAAATAGGGTTAGCGTTCTTTCACACGAGCGTTTTTTCACGCTGCAGCAATAAAAATGCTTCATTAACTTATGTGTTTTATTTGTTCGATTAGATTGGGAATCTTTTCACGCTGCATTTTTGTCGCCGAGGCATAAGAAAAACGCCAGGTGTGAAATAATCTTATTCCCTAAATATCATATGAATGCAGTTTGAGTTTCTGTTCTTCAAATCTAGCAACGTATGATAATAATTTTCTCAGCATGCTCTATTCTTGTATAATTTTCTCTGTAAAATATTCCCAGTGTTCCATTGCATGTATTTGAAGTTCCCTAACTGGAAAAAAGAAACAGCGGCAGTTTTGCACAGTTCCAAATGGAGGTAGTTGAGTTATTTCCGCAATAACACCTTGTGAAGCAGCCACTGTCGTAATTTGAAGGATTACCTTCATAATTACACGGAAATATTTTACTAACATGTCAGGTTAATAAGTGCCTCGTGTAACTCTGACAAAAAATTGAGCACTTCCAGTATGTAGGGTAAGTTACGAATTTTCGGTCAGTACTGCATCTTCGGGAATAGTTATAAGAAAATACGATATAAAAATTAGTATTTGATAGTACTGTGTAATAATAATAATTTTTATATCGCCTTTTCTTATTTGTCCGAAGATGTAGTACTGACCGATAATTCGTAACTTCCCTTCTATTTTTCCTATTATGAAGTGAAGAGATATAATTATTCAACATTAAATTGATATTAAATATCAAATAATGTTAGAGATCATTTTAACATTCTTATATAGCTAATTGAATCGATACGATTGGTATAACAAAAATAAACACAATCATAAATCATATAAATTGTAATTATGATTATAATAATAAATACAGCATTGACTATAATCAGATAATTGTGTCAATCAACTTCATGTTTTAACTATCTATCATAATGATCTATTAATTAAAAATGCGAGAACTCCTAATAAAAAGCTAAAACAAATCATGTCGCTCATTAATTTAATAACGGCATTTCTCAAAAGTTTTTAATTTTCACTGAATGGAATAATATATTTTGTCATCCATTTAAATTAATCATAACTTGATGCATTGAGTTTAAATGGACTTTTCTTATGTAAAAAAAGGTTAGTTAACAATAATATAATGGAATAGATTTCGTAATTAATGAATTTAAGTTATAACTTTCTTTAATTAATGAGTGATAAGTGAAACAGTATAGTACAATATATTAAATCATATCATTTTATATAAGTATGCTATCTGACAATAGCTTAATATTTAATCTAAAAATGACTGTCAATTTTATAGGTAATTAAATTATACGAGATATAATTAGTTTTACAAAGAAAATTAATATAGTCTACCAAATTCGGTAACATGAAATTCGTAGTTTTCAGAATAATCGAATAATTTAATTAGCATAGTAATTGAATAATTAATTATTAATGCTAAGAAATTTAAATGCCATTTAGTCTGAAAAAAAAATCACATGAACGTTAAATTTTTTTTTCGCATCGCTTTATTCATATGTTTCAAAGTTTGTTTCCTGAATTTGTTCACAAAAATTGGTTTAGAATTTGTTCTCCTATAGTCAGTGAATTATGAACAATGTTATACACTGCCAGACGTACCAATAACAGTTATACACTGCCAGACGTACCAATAACAGTTTTACACTGCCAGACGTACCAATAACAGTTATACACTGCCTAACGTACCAATAACAGTTATACACTGCCAGACGTACCAATAACAGTTATACACTGCCAGACGTACCAATAACAGTTATACACTGCCAGACGTACCAATAACAGTTATACACTGCCAGACGTACCAATAACAATTATACACTGCCAGACGTACCAATAACAGTTATACACTGCCAGACGTACCAATAACAGTTATACACTGCCAGACATACCAATAACAGTTATACACTGCCAGACGTACCAATAACAGTTATACACTGCCAGACGTACCAATAACAGTAAAAAGATGTAAATTGAACATAGTAATCATTTGTTTTCCTTTATTTGATTAGAGTTATATGCATTTAATTACTAAGACTGCACCAAACAATCGGTCTAATTAGATATTTCAGTTTAATAATTATTCTAATGAGGCAATTTAGAAGCAAATTAAATTCGGATTGCTATCAACGATTTAAAGTACATTAACACATTGCAATGTTCTGTTGTTTGGTGAAGATGTAGCAAATATTTCATTATTATTAGTATGTAATTAACAATAAAAATAATGTATTTTTAAAAGTAAAATAATATTGATATATTTTTAAATAAATTTACAATCCACAGATTCAGCTTAAGTAATTAATTACATGATGATGAAAATGCAACAGCCTTGGATAAGTTACGAATTTTCGGACAGTTCCATATTTCGATCATAGACAAAAAATAGGGGTTTTGACATTTTAATTCATTTTTATAATTGTTATTCATTATACATACCAGCATTTGACAGTTTCTTACTTTATAATTTCTTTCTTGGATAAATCGAAAGCTTGAAAAGAAATGGCAGTTTTCATTATAACTCTTGTTTTATATATTATTTTTTACATTTCAAACATTAATTTTGAATTTCATAATTTATTGATAATTGACACTGGTTTTTTTTAAATACTAATATATTTAAGTAGATACTACATAGATGTTCCCTGGTATTATAAATAAAAATATTCAAGTATCTACCAATGATAATTTATGAGATACAAAAAGTAAAAACATGGTCAAATGAAGGTATCATGGATATCAATTAAAATTAGATTATGTGCACTCGGTAGAGCGCATACCTTCGCCTCCGCTTTGACCCGTTCTCTCCCAAAATTAAGGAAATTGCTAACTGGATAATAATAAATCATCCCACCAGGTTTCATGTAATATGGTACAATACTTTTTGAGTTATTAGTGACCTTGACCTTTGACCGGATCGCTTCCAAAATTCTACCAGATCGTTCCTGGTCATTGAACAATTGTACCATCAAATTTCAGACAAATTTTTTGAATACTTTTTCATTTAAGCGAATAACAAGATGATAAATAAATAAATAGATAAATAAATGAATAAATGAATAAATTCCGACGAAAACATTACCTTCCGCAAGATTGCGAGTGTAAAACGAGTATTTTTATTATAAATATTTTTTTATATGATCGATAGTGTTCGATAATTCATAACTTGCCCCACAATATATTTTTTAATCTACATAGGGGGCAGAGGTTCTATAGTTTCCATTATAGTTATAGTAAAAACCAACACAGTATAGTGGTTTCACCGAATTTTCCATCGTTCATGACAACGTTTTTCAACTCGTATCTAAACTCAATTCTTATCCATATTCATGCTATCATAAGGAAATTTTTCTCTTAAATTCTCTAAGAGTGACAGCATACACATTATAATGTATACATAAATTAATCTATACTATAATAAGAGCCGCGTCCGTCTGTCCGTCTGTCTGTCCGTGTGTCACAAAATGGGTTAAATAGTCATTCTATCAACAGCGCTTCATAAAGTTGGTGTAAATAAGAGAAAAATCAAAGAAACAGTAATAGAAAAGGAAAACTAATAATTTGCTGCAGTATCATTGATACGGAAGTCACATAAAAATTATTAGTTAAAGATATAAAAGTTTTGTCCATAAAAAAATATATGCATGCATTTGAATATAATCTTAATTCCATTATATTAATTGCACTTTCACTGATTGAATAACAGGTACTTTACTAATATTAATAAATTAAACATAAGAAGCTATTTTTAGGATTATAATACAATCTCCGTGATGACGGAAGATGAATGCTTCTGCTTGAGCAAAATACACCTCCGCTCTGACGTAATAAATAGAACAAATTGGTGGTCTGGAAGAGGGGTTTGCATGTTTAGGGGTGATACAATCATTTTTCCTTCCAATCTGTACAGAGTGCTCTACTTTATTTAGAAATTTAGAATCTTATGTTCTTGTCACAGTAGTTATTTCCAGTCAAATTAATTTTGACAAATTTTCTATTTTTTAATATTGACAGAATCTATATATAAATATTAAAATAAATCTAAAATTATCTAACAATATAAGTTATATTTTATAAAAATCACTCCCAAATTAGGTGTGTCATGAATAGGTATGACATAGATAGGTATATGTCATAAATAGGTATGACATAGATAGGTATATGTCATGAATAGGTATGACATAGATAGATATGTCATGAATAGGTATGACATAGATAGGTATATGTCATGAATAGGTATGACATAGATAGGTATATGTCATGAATAGGTATGACATAGATAGGTATATGTCATGAATAGGTATATGACATAGATAGATATGTCATGAATAGGTATGACATAGATAGGTATGTCATGAATAGGTATGACATAGATAGCTATGTCATGAATAGGTATGACATAGATAGGTATGTCATGAATAGGTATGACATAGATAGGTATGTCATGAATAGGTATGTCACTAGGTAAAATTTATCTATTACAATCGATTGTTCCAATGGCAAAAGATTTATGACATCATAGACCAAATTGTAGCAAGGCATGCAATCCAATTGTGATTGAGCAATTCCCATGTTTCATGCTCTAAGAATTTAAACAGGAGCAATAATTTGTAGTATTAAAGACAATTAGATCAATTACAACAGTGATAGAACATTACATATGAGAAGAACTATCGTAGAAGCTATACTGCCAGTAATATAGTATAGTATAGTATAAAGCCTAACTAAGTTATGCTTTAGATTAGATGTAAATAATAAATCACGTTTTAGATTAACTTCTTTGTCGAAAACCTCAACTTGTCCATCAAAACAAATTTACTTCCTTACTTCACTCAATAAAATCAAACTAATTACCACATTATTATTATAAAAGCAGATCATTCTATTAACATTTCTTATCAAATTAGGAAGTGAATTCAAGAGATTACTCTAAGTTTGTACACGATCCGATATTAAAGTTCCCATTATGAACTCTAGTTTCTATTGGATTCTACAAATCAATACCTAACCACAAGATTGGCAGGAAGGTTTTCGTCGAAACTTTCATTAATGTTGCAAGTTTTTAGCTCTCCTGAGATTTTCTTTTGAAATCTTCAAGACGAGATAAAAAAAGACTGGAGTTTCCTTTTTGGCGACCAGCTGAGATCTGAATCGAGGAGAATTTAGTTTTGGTCAAATGACCGGTTGGTTGCAAGTTGACGACAAAGAGGAGATATTGAAAAGGAAATTTGTTTCAGAAAATACAGTACATGATTCCATATATTAATTCTGTGGAACAAAAAATGCTTTAGGAAATGATAACAGTAAAGGTGAAATATAAAAATTTCATCAACTAACCAAATTATGGGGGACCATAAAAAATTTAGAGGGTATTTACCCCACCAAAACTTTCTCAATTTTTCAATAGTTTCTCCCATTATTTGTTTTAAATATTTATTGTAAATTAAATAGAAAGAAAACCTCCTCTACATAAAATTTTAACAAATTTACTTCCGAAAAGAAGGAAATCATAAGTTATATTCAATAAAATATTCTCAAGAGGTGACATAACATTTCTATTTTTAAAAAGATAATAACTCAACCTAACTTAGTATTTATATATAATATTTATAGAAAATGAAGACAACTGAAGCTATCATGTCAAACTGCTATTTAAAGTAGTAAATTATTCAGGAAGTTTAGTCCATTCCCATCTCACAGAGATAATCAATCAGACCTTATTTATTCATTAACTCTTTATTCATTATGGTGACATATATACATATATATATGTCTCGTTTCAAGTAATATATTTTGCTCGTTTTTACCCTCATATTTTAAGCAGCATTTATTTATTTAATTATCATCTTGTTATTCGCATAACTGAAAAAAGTTGATTCAAATTTCTTGGAAATTGGTCTGACGATTGGACAATGTCCAGGAATTGCATCTGGAACAATTTTGGGAGCGATCCGGTCATAGGTCAAGGTCATTCATAACTTCATGAAACCAATTTTCCGATAACAGTGATTGTTTAATAATTGAGTGGTTGCCTTACCTTATTCACAGTGAAAATTAAATTACGACTGTGAAGATTTCGCGAATGAAATTATTTATTATTTAATCAACAAAATATCAAAAATAACTATAAAATGAAAAAATATATAAAAAGGTTTAGATTAAGATATTATCTGAATTAAATGAGTAAGATATTTTATTATTAAATCATATTTAATAATTAATTCTGTACAAATTAATAATATAATTAAATCTGAACATTTTAATTAATTAATGATCAGGTGAAATCTAACAGACAAAATATTATTCTCTATGTTCCATATAATATTTTGATAGCCCATAAGATATTTATCTTACAGTAACAGTTTTCACATTATATTTAAATATTCACCGTTGCTTTTAAATTAATCAGATGGGATTATGCCGCTACACGATATGGAGGATACATCACGTATTCTCCTCTTAATCCACACCAGCAGTAATTGCTTGTCAGATCTGCTAACAGATTCGAATTTGCCACAGAGCTCCATGCAGTGAATGGTCTCTGAGTCGTCACGCATTTGAAAGATAGAAGCAAGCCCCAAACACTATATACAACTGCAAACAATTAGCCGGTGCTCACTGACTAGAACACGAGATATAATTTTGGTCAGCACTATCTCCGCCTTTCTCTTTCAACTGGGGGTTAGATTAAAGACTGAAGTGCTCAGTATATTCGCTTGAATGTAGTTAACAGTCTTAGGGGGATCAGATGAGTCGCTGAGCTAACTGTATTATCTTGATAAATATTTTCCAAAGACCTTCAAGCCATAACTAATAAACCTTCTGTCAGAGGTTGTAGTCAGATTTAATCGACAGTTGCTACTTCAAATACACAGTTAGTTGAATACGTACTTCATTTGCATCTAAAGTTATTACAGTATACAAATGAGAATCCTAAATTCAATTTACATCTCCACTCGCTGTAGAATAAATGGAATTATTCCCAAACGAAGTAAATTTGTTCAGGCTGAAAATTGGAGCCAAACTAATTTATATATTTCAAAAGAGTGCTTTGACTACCTGATTACACCTTAATTTCAATTGAGATTGTAAATGCGAATCAATGGAGTTTCGTCTTCCATTTCTTGTCGATCAAATCTCCAGGGCATTTGTTGAAGGTAGCGATCAACTATGTCAATTTTGCTTCTCAATGATGCAGTGTGAACTCTGAATGATTCGACCTATGGAACACTAAATAATTAATGTTATGGTAGTTTGAGAAAATGTGAGATACTATAGGCACAACACTGCACCGACATTTGGGCCCAGGACAATTGGGCCGCGACAATTGGAGCCCAATTGTCGTGGGGCCCAATTGTCTTAGGCCTAATTGTCGGCGGACCCAATTGTCGGGGCCCAACTGTCGGTCCACGAGACACAACAGTACAACGTCAACATGCACTGAACAGTATTATAGTATATAGGTAAAATAAATAAAACATTTTATAAAACAAAATGAGGTACAAATGGAGATGTTGTTTTCAGAGCGACTGTTTCGTGCACAAAGTTTCATTTCGCTACATTAAGTAATTGCGAAATTCACGTAGCTATTCACTCATAATAAATGAATACTTATATCAACAACATTTTACTCGTAGGTTAGGTTTATATTACTCTGACATAATGTCAAGATTTTGACAAACTACTCAAACAGAAAAAGGTTTTCTATCACGCGAAACATACTTCTCAGCAGAATAAACAAACTGAGACGAAATAAATAACAAACTCAGAGCGAACTGTCCTCACGAATTCTTTTTACTGCCTAAATTACATAAAATATTCAGTTGCTGACGTTATTTCCCTGGACGTCCGGATGACTGAGTCTGGAGTTTGTAATTCAGAGTGGAAGGTCTACACAGTAAATTATCCGGTCACTCTAAGTGTAATTCTAAACACACCAAGAGTATGAATCAAAATGAGATCTGAAATTTGCCTGAACTATTCAGCAAAGTATGCAAATCGGGAGCGATCTAGTTGAGGCGAATATGAATAGGTCATGGGACTCGAACTTCGGGAAAATATTGAGAATTGTCTTGGATGTACTTGAAAAACTTGTTTCTTAATATATTAGTGCCACTAAATTGTCCCTTCTTCCTTCAGTTATTATTATTGTAAATTTACAGTTTTAATTCTTTATCAATAGAAAACACAAAATTTTAGATTAATCTTAATGGTTCGATCATATAATTGCTTAAATGCGTCTATATAAAATAAACTGAAACTGCAGAAATATCTAATGAAGATTTAGACATCTTCACTGTAGGAGAAGGAAGAACATAGTGTGTGCAATTTAATAGGAATACATTCTAAAATTATTCTCTGCGCATCTCATGACTGCAGATTGCCCTCGTATAAACAATTTCCATGGAATTACAGCCATAACTCTACATATTGCCTAAGAGGAATAAAATTGCTTCCACTTTGTTTGAATTCTAGAAGCAGATACGCGGCCAAATGCTTTGTTCGGATCGTCAGAACGTCCATTGAAATAATATATCATGCAAATGGTTGAAAGTGGAAGATAGCAGTCGCTAGTGGAAACATGCTTGTCCTTCTCTATCTCTAAAGTTAAAATATTACATTTGCATTATCGCACTTTTAACAAAGAAACGCGAAAAACTAAACCTAAACATGTCCACATTAAACCAATTATGACGAATAAGAAGATGAATTTATGTGAGTTTCATTTTAAATTTTGTGCCAAAAATATCATAATAATTTACTCTCCAGCCTAGTTTGAGCAAGTGAAGTGATATCTTCTGATAAATAGTATGTCAAAGGAGAGTCATACACTTTCTTGTGGGTTTTCAAAGGGAAGATAAAATATCTCCATTTCTTTGTTGAAAGAATGCTAAAGTTATTCATGGTAGGGCTGTGACAATATGCTTAAAAACATAGATCCCGAAAATTTTACAAACGGAGATAATGTATTGAATCATTATTCTCCCGCAGTAGTATTCGCTCTAACCCGCTCTATATTCTTCCGAGGTAGTATTCGCTATACCCCGCGGTATATATTCCCGCGGTAGTATTCGCACAACCCCGCGGTATATATTCCCGCGGTAGTATTCGCTCTACCCCGCGGTATATTCTTCCGAGGTAGTATTCGCTCTAACCCGCTGTATATATTCCCGCGGTAGTATTCGCTCTACCCCGCGGTATATTCTCCCGCGATAGTATTCGCATTACCCTGCGGTATATACTTCCGCGGTATATACTCCTGCAGTAGTATTCTTTCTGCTCTACTCCTGTGATAGAATTCTTCTCTCGCGGTATAGATACCATTTCTTTCGTCTTTGAAATTCTTGAGATCTATGATATTTAGACCATAATTGTCACGGCCCTATTTATTAGTATTCTAAAGTACAAATATGAATGAAAATTAAATTACACTGTCACATAGTACCTTAAACTAAACTTAAGTTTGAAAATAAATTTGATTTTATATCCATTGAAACATTTTCTATAATTTACTTCTTAGATTAGGATAACGTGTCACACCTACACTGAGAAAAAATACGAGTCAAATTGACTCATAATTTGACCTTTCAGTTTGTCCCAAAACCGGCTCAACAATGTGAGTCAATTTGACTCATTCTAATATCTTACTCAAAAAAAGAGTCATATTGATTACTAATTAATAGTCAGATTGACTCAGGTAGAGTCAATCAAGAAAAAAGACTCTAATATTGGAGTTTTTCAGCTTTGACTCAAGCGATGAGTCAGTGTGACTCGCAATTTTTCTCAGTGTATAACTAGGCTCACAGTACTCGGTAAGTGGGGATTAACACTGATCATTATAAGTCAATCTGAAATTCTTTAGAAAGTCAGATTGGCTCGAGAATATGTTCACGTTCATTTTCCGAATACTGTGAGTGTCCATGAATTAAGTGATTACCATTATAAAATCTTGATCATATTGAGAAATATATGAATTCGAAAAATCTTCCGCATTTTAACCTTCATATATCATCGAATTTGAGAATAATTTTATTGAGTCCAGAAGGCATCAGTATTCGTGTGAGTTTTTCACCTGCCTCTAATTTTACTAAAAGAACCACACTCTGTTCTGAATACAACTTATACTATCATTGTACCGAACTGTTCTACCGATATTCAGATATGACAGGAAAGAAGAAATAGTCATATTTCACATAATAAATAGTCAAAGTGCTCTAATAAATATAGTATAGAGTTGAGAATTCCGAGATGAATGTTCCGCAGCAAAATCCCTTCAATCTATCCAAGTGCAGACACGTCTCTTGAAATATAAATGTCAAAATATTGTAGGGAACATGTAAATTGATGATGAACTATTCCGCGGAATATTTTCAAGATTGCATTGAACCACCATTTTGATCGACTTTAGAAGTCAACATATTCCATTTAGTAATATCGTGATGGACGGGAGAGAGTTTTATGTTGATCAGATTTTGATCGGTGTTCAATGAATATCAAAGGGATTCCTATCACTATAAATCCCTGGGACGGATCCGTCCACATCAATATTGAAGCTATCAGATATTTCGGTGGAATTGTCTTCTTCGGTGCATGTTTCGGATCAGCTGAAACATGTTTCATTTGATATGCTCTTTAACATTGGATGAACATTGAATTCTATAACATTATTCGAAATTATTAATTGATACTTAAACAAATGTTATCTAATCACAGCTTGAATAATTTGAACGTCCAGTTCAAATTCAGTTGCTTTCACATTGTAATAATCAACCAATTATTGACCACGTAATTGGTGGTCAAATTTCTTCAGATTACAATGTATAACAGCCTTAAATTCTGTATAAAATGCACTTTTCCAACTACTCTTTTAAAGTCAGGCAGTTTGACCATTTCCAGTTTGTTGCACTAGCTTTGTGTGCATTGCCTCGGCATTCGCTAGATATGGTCCATGTTGACAAAGAGTCAACACACTCTACAGCTCTCACGGTGGAGTGGCCCAACAATGAACAGCTAAGAATACCTATAGAAAAACCCAAACCAATCTCTCTAACTATTGAAATACTAAAAAGAGACCAGCTTGATTTATTTTCGAAACAGCAAAAGATTTGTCCATTTTTCATGCATCGAAGTTAAACTGAATTTTCGAATTATGAAAAAAAACCTTCTCGAATAGATTCATTATAATAGAACCCTATTATTCCTGACCATATTGAATTAGAATTAAGATATGACAATTCTTCATGCATCGAACTTAGACTGAATTTTCGAACAAAGAAAAACACATCTAACTTTTCGAATAGATGCATTATGACTATTTAATTAGGAGAATCCTATTATTCCTGACCATATTGAATTAGGATTTTTTCCACGTGAAGCAGTCGGCAACCTGGCACTTCAGAAGATCTCGGTAGGCACTTAAACACGTTCGCTGCAATTGAGATTGCACTCATCATGTCAAAAGAAGATGGGAGACAACGTGAGATAGAACACTTTAGGTATATATTATACTGATATTATCATTGTGTTAAATATATTTGCATTAATGTATCCGAAACAATTTATAGAGATAGAAATCGAATGAATTTTTAGTTTATATACAATCTATACTTTATATTATATATATATAAGCTGACAGAGAAATTATGAGCTAAGTATAAATACTATTAGGTTATTCTATAAATTCATGTATAATTATTGGAAGATATATTATCATAATACCTATTTCTAGTAGAAGAAATCCTAAATATTAGTCAAAATAAATATTTGTTGAATTGTCATCAGTTAAATTCATGACAGCAGATCTCCTCTATAAGGAAATCATGTATAGTAGCCAGTATAGTGAACAGGTTTTCTTATGTCTACCATATATGAATCACCATCACTTTTTTAACTAATGGCCACTTTATGACAGACCTAACGATTTTTTTTCACTTCAGGGACTAATTCCTTACTCAGGAAAATTCATTCACTATACAGGATTTCATTATAGTGGAGTTCTACTGTATTGAAATCAATATATATTATGGTAAGATATACCTGAATTATTTTTCCACTTGTTCGTATCAAGGAATTAAATTGATTTCATATATATATATATATATAATTATTCATCTTCAAGAATAATTGAAATAATCAGTTGAATGCATTAGGCAGGATATCAATTTCACATTTAATGTTAACATAATATTCGATATGGAAATAATCCTATGAACGTTTATCTTCACCCCTCCATAAATAACTCCCCTGTAGTCTGCAATTTATCAAAATACAGCTAAAATAAATGAATTAGCTGGCTCCATTGAAGTGATGTGTTCGATTACAAATGAGTTTAAATCATTGATAGTCGAAACAGATAGGAAACATTTTGAAACAGTTGAGGTAGAGGGAGATAGGTATCATTTCAGTGACATGTGATTGGAAACTGTTAGGGCATGTTTATAATTATCAAAACATGTTTAGATTTGTTAAAACATGTTTAGAATTGTTAATACATGTTTGAAATTGTTAAAATATGTTTAGAACTGTTAAAATATGTTTGGAACTGTTAAAACATGTTTGGAATTATTAAAACATGTTTGGAATTGTTGAAACATGTGTGGAATTCTTAAAACATGTTTAGAATTGTTGAAACATGTTTGGAACTGTTAAAACATGTTTGGAATTGTTAAAACAAGTCTGGAATTGTTAAAACAAGTCTGTAATTGTTAAAACATGTTTGGAACTGTTAAAACAAGTCTGGAATTGTTAAAACATGTTTGGAATTGTTAAAACATGTTTGGAACTGTTAAAACAAGTCTGGAATTATTAAAACATGTTTGGAACTGTTAAAACAAGTTTGGAATTGTTAAAACATGTTTGGAACTGTTAAAACACGTTTGGAGATGTTATAACATGTTTGGAACTGTTAAAACGTTTTAAATTAATAAATCATTTGTGAATATTTAAAACATGTTCGAAATTATAAGAACATGTTAAGACAAGTTTTAATTTGTTAAATATATTTTAACATATTCTTATAGTTTCTTAAAGATATTTTGAAAGAGAGAACTTATTTAAGATTCCATTAAATGTATCTGTTGAAAATAACATCCCGTAGTGTAATCTTTCAAGTTAATAATAATGTTCAATTTTTGGATATAATAATTATTGTTCCAGATAAATTTTTTACTATTTATCGATAAAAACGTTTGAGTGTATCTCATTTCTAGAGCTAATATCTTTATATGTGATTCTATTAAATATATTCTGTTGGGGAAACAAAGGTCTACGGAAATCTCTCTGAGACCATAGCAGATTGTTTTGTTAAACCAAGAGACTGGAAAATTTATCCCAAAGAAAGAAAAAGGAGGGGAAGGATGAACGAAAGGATGCCAGGAGCTTTGGTGGCGAATTTATAAGGACAATAGAGGTGCCTTTTTCATGTGGCCGCAGGTAATTTATTTTTAGCTGAGAAACATCGCCCTTCTATTTTTTCTGTTTAATTCTTTTAAGCATGAAAAATATGTTTAACTCGTTATACGATATTTTAAATGGAAATAAATGGCAATTAACTTTTAATTTCAAAAGTTGATTTATATTTTTCATAAATTTGCCTTTTTTTAAATAATCAGTAATTTTTTTCAATTATTTATTTGTACTATCAACAATGAAAAATTAATAAATCATACTAAAATAATTCTAAAAAAAATTCATCTAGTTTAATTAAAATTGAAAAAGCACGACAGGAATGAATAGAAAACAAATTTGTTAGGGAGGGAGGGAGAATATTATTCTAAAAGAATTTAATGGCGATTATCGGAAAAATGATAACCAGTCACTCCTGCAATAATCGATGTTGAAAATCGTACTCTAACGGTTTGTACCTGATAATTCATAACAATAACCATTTTATCGTTGATGAAATAAAACATAATAATATATAGATTTCTCAGAAAAGTAAATAAAACTATACCAGCAAAGTAATAAATACCCATTTTTTATCACTAGCCCTATTTTAAGAACCCGGTTTCCATGAAATTTTAGGCTGATTTTTATAAATTTTAAGCAAGGTATTTTAATTAAACTAGGCAGCACTGAAGGTGGGCAAACTAAAAGTTTACAAGGCACTAATCCTCTGGAACTCTGCAGGTATAAGCCATGGTACAACGTGTAGAGAGAAAAGGATGTGCAGAAGGATTTGGAAGGATCTAAAAAATAAACACGGGAAAAATAACCCTAGTTATGAACTTATTTTTAATCTATCAAATAGTTTAAGAAACTGAGAGATGTTTGAAAAAACTCTTAAATACTGAAACTAAATGATTTATTTTTGGTCATGAATGAATATTATGGTGAAAGTTACAAAACAGGCTTACAACTATACGAAAAACAAACAACTATACATAGTACAGGCAGGCTCTGCTTTTATTACACCCCACTTTTATAAAAGCTGTAATAATTGTGAGACATATTCGGAAGAGAAAAAAATTACCTTTAAGTTATTAAATACTGAACGAATCTATAATAAAAGTTTAAAATTGAAGGTCCAGCAGCTTAATTATTGTTCAAATTAATGTAACGACTATATGGAAATGTAATTGAATCCATTTCATGTACTAGCGTACAAAGTCAATGGGTTATAATATACTCTTCTCAGTACGTTTTTCCACTGGCAAACTTTTCCCCAGCAAAGTATAGGAATTGTATGAGTGTCTACAGTATACAGTATACAGTCATTGCTGCTCAGGGCACTCTAGAATGAAAACTGGTAGAGTTTAAAAGAAGCCCTGGTACCCATACCTTATTATTTGTTGATAATAGTTATATGCATCAGGATTATCCCAATCAAAAACTACGAGGGCAAAAGATATTAGGAAGGGTAATTAAACATAACATTTTTAGTTCACATAGACTAACGACTGTCCTATTTTTTCTATACCAGTGACTCAGTGACAGGGGTTCGTTCAATGAGGGTACGTATTGAGAAAAGGATGAAGATAGGTTGTAGTGTGGGTTGACAGCAAGGATCAATCACTGGGGCAGATAGTTTGAAAAAAAGCTAATTAATGACTCTTTTTTTCAGGGTATATTTTCGAATTATCAAAGTAACAGCGCTACCCTAAGTATTTTTTAAAAGTATTTTCTACACTTCCTTTTTACATCAATGTGCAACTTTTCCGAACTAACGCGATATAAAATGAAAAGTTCAAATTTAATGCATAATTACTCTTAATTATAAAGTCAACATTTTCTCACCACATGAGAAACAAATTGAACGGATTAGGTGTTGTTGGAAATAATGCTGATACGCGGCTTTTTCATTCCAGTAAATGTTGTTCAATTAGATCGGGTAAAATCAAAGAAAAGTGCATATGTAATTTTTTTTTACAGTTAATTAATTTCCGAATACAAACGTAACTAATTGTGAAGCTTTTAGATATTTAAAAATTAGTCTGGGTACACGACTATAAACTAGAAATTAATAGGTTGCTAGAAATTTGTATGTAATATGTGAAATTAGCATCATGCAGCGACTGTATTTTTATAGTGAATCATAACAGTGACTCTTTTCTCTGACAGTACATCATAACAGTGACTCTTTTCTCTGATAGTACATCATAACAGTGACTCTTTTCTCTGGTAGTACATCATAACAGTGACTCTTTTCTCTGGTAGTACATCATAACAGTGACACTTTTCTCTGATAGTACATCATAACAGTGACTCTTTTCTCTGATAGTACATCATCACTATGACTCTTTTCTCTGATAGTACATCATCACAGTGACTCTTTTCTCTGATAGTACATCATCACAGTGACTCTTTTCTCTGATAGTAAATCATCACAGTGACTCATTTCTCTGATAGTACATCATCACAGTGACTCTTTTCTCTGATAGTGCATCATCACAGTGACTCTTTTCTCTGGTAGTACATCATCACTATGACTCTTTTCTCTGATAGTACATCATCACAGTGACTCTTTTCTCTGATAGTACATCATCACAGTGACTCTTTTCTCTGATAGTAAATCATAACAGTGACTCTTTTCTCTGATAGTACATCATCACAGTGACTCTTTTCTCTGATAGTGCATCATCACAGTGACTCTTTTCTCTGGTAGTATATCATAACAGTAACTCTTTTC